>JADBJO010023576.1:22500-26377 GCA_016801955.1 Conus betulinus
AAAAAAATACCCAGTGAAACATGAACTTTGCTCTCAATATGCGCTTAAATACTTTTTGCTGATGCCAAAACATTGTTGTGAGGTAATTAAAACTGAAATTTGCATGCCTAATAACAAATTTTGTCCAACAATTCTGGTTCTAAGCTCTTTGTGTTAAAATGCTAGCCCTCTGCTTAAAAAAATGTTGTCATTTAGCTAACACCTGCAATGAAGTATGAAACTGGAGTTTTAATGTCACATGCAGATGTATTATTTCATACATAGTCATCAATTCGTCAAACAGTAAGTTCGATGAGTTCATATTAATGGAAGTATGTAATGTTCGTACAGGAGAATCCTGACCTGCTGCTTGATCAGGATCGCACGACAGACCAACACCAAAATAAAATAATTCGTCCGTGTACCACGTTCAATCTTTCCAAGTTAAGGCAACGTTGGGTCAAGGGTTTTCGCATGTCCCTGCTGACAGATGAAGACGTGTCCTTCTTGACGGAGATAACAACAGGGAGAAGAAACTAATATCTTTTATTTTACTGGACCCATCACTGGAAAACACTGTATTTGCCATCTCTCTCTCTCCTCTCTCTCCTCTCTCTCTCTCTCTCTCTCTCTCTCTCTCTCTCTCTCTCACTCTCACACACACACACACACACACACATACACACACACACACACACACACACACACACACACACACACACACACACACACACACACACACACACACACAAACGTCTCTGTGGGGTGGTGAAAAGTCCAGTGGCCCAAAAAGTCGTCCCACCAACATTGTTATCAAGAATAAACGCGACAAAGATCAATCTAATCACTATACTATAATACAGACGGACACAAATAATACAGCTGACGTGTCAAGTCAAGTCTAGTCAGGTGAAAATTATCTTTACTGAGGGTTAAAGAATAAGGAAAAGGAAACATGAAGCGATGCAGACGTAGAAATCCGAAAATACATAGTGTGAGGAAAACAATGAGGCATCTACCAACTATCACAATCAATATTTTGATGAACAATACACAACATATCAGACTAGGCACATCCAGACATTGATTAGAGAGAGAGAGAGAGACAGAGACAGAGACACAGAGAGAGACAAGAGAGACACAGAGAGAGACAGAGACAGAGAGACAGACAGGAGAGAGATGCCACACAGGATGGGTCTCAGGGAGAGGTGTCTGACCATACACACAAAAAGAAAAACAGAGTCCTGCTGGGTTCGGGAATTCCTGCTGCTGTTTATGGAACTGAAGCAACACACCACTACTCCATGACACTGAGCTCGACCATGTTGAACAGTGTGTGTAGGACAGCATTCGGCACTGAAAAAAAAATGAAACACAAAAAACAACACTACTGACTACTTTTAACCGTTCTGTGTTTCAGTATCTATATGTACACATTCACAATATAATTAAGAACAAACGAGATTGACTAGACTGATGTACACATTTACAATATGATTAAGACCAAATGACATTGACTAGACTGATGTACGCATTTTACAATATGATTAAGGACAAATGACATTAACTAGACTGATGTACACATTTACAATATAATTAAGAACAAATGCGAAAAAAGGGACACACCCGAAGGTGCTGGGGAGGACCCAGAGAAGCACTGTCTTCACCTGCCTTTAGAGCAGTCCTGTACCACCCTTGGAGGGCCTGCGCTGTGTTGACGATGGGCACAAGCACGCGCAGACACTCCATTAGATATCAAGGGACATAACTGCTCCTGAACAGAGGTAAATCAGACTACAGGATGCAACTCACAGCATTAAAGTAGCAGCCCCCATGGTTTACCCGCCCGTATTTCATGACTGCAGAGCCCATCAGCGAAACACCACCCTCCAGCTGTCGAGCACACCCCAGTCAAATCACAATTTATTTTCTACGTTGTTTTTTTTATAATTTTTTTAATACATTTTTTTCCCCTTTTTCTTACAATCTTATAATTTCTTTACTTTTTTCCCTAAAGAAAGTGTTCAGCAAAGAATGGTGAATCTAAATGGTTGTGCACCTCTCTTCTAACTTAAGACAACAACAGATGAAATCATTCAAGGTTCAAACGGCGAGGATAAAGATTTCAATGCAAAAGGTGTCGTACAAAGGTAGTTTGGAGCAGGTAAGGCTGACTTCGCACACAGATGGCCGAAGCTATCCCTACAACAGGATGCTAGTCTGCCGCTGGTTAGAATTAATGAAATATTCAATTCAAACAAGGCTGACATTTTTTTAACAAATATTGTCCAAAGTGTCAAAAATGAGCCAAAATTTACCCCAGTCCTTGAGTGAATGACTGCACTTATGGTGTTTTAGACAGTGCATCAAAAGAACTACCTTTGCTTTGAATAGCATGCTGACTTTACCACAGCCAACTGCTTTGACAGTTAGAAACTGTAATTCATGATAGGCAACATGCTGATCTTACTGACTGTTAGGGTCAGTCTTCAGCCTGCTCAATGGAGAACATTTTAAAACTGTGCATCGTAGCACACTGACACACAGTGCCAAGTTAGAACACAAAATAGGTAACTATGAAACATATACTTTTTTCAAACGACCATTGTTTACAAAACTTTGCGAAATGCAAGAAATACACTTGCCCTGTTTGTACAATAACGTCATAGAGTTGAACAGACACTAGTGACACACACGTTCAACTGCCACTCTCTCCACGATTCTATCAAGCTAAGTGCAACGAACCAAAGCCCCCCATGTTTTCAGTGGAGCCAAATCAAAATTCCCCCAAGAAACATTTCCGGATGCCAACCTTTTGACCAATCAAAAGCCCAAGAAAACCAAGATACTTTAAAAGTGAAAACAGTCCATGCATTCCTCACTCCTCCTCCCACCGACCTCTCCCCATGGACACTGCCTCACTGAGAAAGTCAAGACCTGGTCACAGAGACAGGCAGAGGGAGAAACAAGTTGTGTGTGTGTGTGTGTGTGTGTGTGTGTGTGTGTGTTGTGTGTGTGTGTGTGTGTGTGTGTGTGTGTGTGTGTGTGTGTGTGTGTGTTTTGAGTGTGTGTGTGTGTGTGTGTGTGTGTGTGTGTGTGTGTGTGTGTGTGTGTGTGTTGTCAGTACAAACTTTGAGTTAATCTGACAATAGATTGGTTTCAGTCAGTCAGTGTGAATAGAATCCTATTGTAAGCGATTTTAAAATAAACAACTGACTCAGTTTCTTTACAAGCAGTCCCACTTCTCTTCCTAAAAACACACTAAATAAACGCTGTGACAAAAATTGGAGTTCCCGATGTCCATCACTATCGCCCGATGTGGACGCACAGAAACATGCAGTCAAGAGAAGCAGACAGAAGGAGGAAAGTCCGATGTGAAACCATGGCGGTATTATTCCACTCAACTGGTTCCAGCCTTTTCCCTTCCCGTGTTAGTTGATCCCATTTCAGTAGGTTATTTGATTTGTCGTATTTTGTGTTAACGTCATTTTACGTCGTTTCATTGACTTACGATAGCTTATGTGACTTTATCTTATTTTTTTTTTCGTTAACCACAATTTCTTAAAAGAAGAGGACACCAAGACAATCAATGAACAGTATGTATTTCATTGTGGGAGGAGAGGGTAGTGGTGGGGGGTATGCACGTGCGGATGTTTTTTTTTTATTTCATTTGACATTAAAAAAATGAAAAGAAAAATGGCAAAATGAATGAAAAGGTTAAGAAAACTGAAATACTACACGTAGGAGTGACCATCAAACCACATCTGTAATGAATGCGCCAAAAAATCCAGAAAATATCATTTTGGCATTCTTGTCGACATCTTGAAACTAAACATGAAATATACGTCACAAGCTATAATACCATTTAATAGGGGAAGGGTGACGAACAAAGCACCCC
>JADBJO010023577.1:0-2500 GCA_016801955.1 Conus betulinus
CCTTAGAATAACCCATTCATTAACAGTTCAGCCATCGATAAATATTACACTTAGTCATCTATCCACAAAACACACAGGATACTGGGCCTCCCCGCCATTCATCCATCTAACCTATACCCACTTACCACCCACCAACCACGTCCCTATCCATTCATCCATCTATCCATCCATCCTACCATTTCCACCCATTCATCTATTCATTCATCTATCTAGATCTATACCCTTATCGACCCCCGTCGTTCCCCCCACCCGTTCGTTCATCCACCCATCTACCCATCTATCCATCCATCCGTCCCTCCATCCACGTATCCACCCCCTGGCCAATCCACATATCCATACTCCAGCCACCCTCTATCTATCACATGTTCATCCACAATCCACATATCCATACATCCATCCACCCATCTATCTATCACATGTTCATCCACATATCTACCCATCCATCCATTTATTATCTGTTTATCTATCTATCTGCCGATTCATCCATTTCCTCCGTTTATCCATCATCTAACTCTTTCTGACCATTAATCATCAGTTATTCTATCCATCTACTTATCCATCGCTCCATCCATGCATGCATCATCTATCTGTCTATAATCACCGATTCATCTATCCATCTGCCTACCCATCCTCCATCATCCATCCATATCTAACTCTCTCTCTCTTCCATGTACTTGTCAAAACCTTTGAAGCACGCTGTATCTTATAGATCAGTCTATCAACAACACACAACAACCACACAAACAACACAAATTTCGGAAAACGAAAAATGACCAATTAAAACTAAGAGCTAAAAGGACGCAAATGAAATCAACACGTGCATTGTAAACTTTAAACAGGAGCACGCTGTTTCATCCTTTCTCAGGCGATAGCAGGTTGTGTAATCGAAAGACCCGTGGCCACTGCAAACAAATGAAACGTTCCTCAAATTCCTACGGGATGTGTTTACTCAGAGGCGCAGCGGTGGTGTGTCAGCCTGCCCTCAATGGTAATCGATGGACTCGGGGTTGTCAGGTCGAGTATTTCTGGTTGTTTGGCTTTGCTCTGCTTCCTTTCAATGAGGACATGTCCTGACAACGTGAAACTCTCTGTCCTGTCTGTCTGTCTCTCCTCTCTGTCTCTCTGTCTCTATCTCTCTCTCTCTCTGTCTGTCTGTCTGTCTGTCTCCTGTCTCTCTCTCTCTCTCTCTCTCGGCTCTCCTCTCTCTCTCTCTCTCTCTCTCTCTTGTGATGTATTCCCATCACTGTTTCACCCACTTAGTCAGTCACTTATTTATACATCCATCTGTCCCATCTGTGCATCCCTAATATTCAACATCCATTTGTCCATATTTCCATCAGTGCATCCATTTGTCACCAACATTGGATATACCTTTTATTGACATCTTCCGTAAACGACAACTCATTGTTTCCATCTTTCAATGTCAAATGGCGCAGATGAAATCAACACGTGCAACACAAACTTTCAAACAGGAACACGCTATTTGATCCTTCTTGAGCATAGCATTCGTGTGATCGGAAGTCTTGTGGACACCACAAACAATTATTCGTTCAGCAAATTCCCGTAAACACTTTCACTCAGAGTTACAGCCAGATTCAGTGGTAATCAATGAATTCGGGACTGTCAGTCGAGCTTCTCTCTCTCTTGGCTTTGTTCTGTTTTCTTTAGTTCATGGCATGTTTGACAACATGAAGCTCGGTTATCAGATGGGTGGGGTGATTGTTGCTGCAGTTGCTGTTGGTTTCTTTATCTCTATCTTACTGTCTCTCTTTGTCTCATTGTCTGTCTTCTGGTCTCTCCATTCATCTCTCTCTCTCTCTCTCTCTCTCTCTCTCCTCCTCTCTCGGCTCTCTCTCTCCTCTCTCTCTCCCAGTATCAGATCGAAGTAATCAAATGGCTTGCTCACTTTTTCTTGATTGATTAATGTAGCTTTGAGTGACATCCACACATTATTCCATCCATTTATTTGAAAAAATGCGATTAAATCCACCCAACTAATTAATCATTGAATCAATATATTAGACGAGGCAGATATTTCAGATATGGGTGGTGATTTATCCTTCATTTAAACATATATACGAAAAATCAAACCAAGGTGATAAAATCACCCAACTATCTGATCAGTCAAGTGTACAAAAAAAACATGTACTACAAGCCTGCCACCCATTAGAGTCAACTGTCAGACAAACTGACCAACTGACCAAACACAACATCTCAAGGACATGGCCAGTCCAGCCCTTTCAGATCCCAGTGATCATTCAATGTGTATGGGAAAAACATCTATCACGATCTCCATCATCATTTCAATGGCAGAAAATATACACTTGCAACATAAACCTAAAGAGAACTTCGCTGTGCTTTTGTGTCTAGGCAAAAGAATTCATGTTATCATGTTCCCTGGCACAAGCCCTGCAAATTTAGAATCGTTCAGTAAGTTCCCAGTGTATGCCTTCAGTAGTAGTTAAGTGTGTACTCTGACACCTGTGTCCTGCTAGCCTGT
>JADBJO010023577.1:12500-15000 GCA_016801955.1 Conus betulinus
GGGTCCCCTTCCACGGGGGGGGGGGGGGGGGGGGGGGGGGGACAGTAGAACAATACTAAAACGAAAAGGCACAGTCAAACAAAATGAGCGAAAAGGCACAGTCAAACAAATGAGCGAAAAGGAGATTTCTGGAATAGATCCTTCAGGTATCCCCCCCCCCCCCCCCCCCCCCCCCCCCCCTGTGATTCCATACACAGGTTTAGTTCTGAATTGTAACGTGTAACGTGTAACGTGTATTATTTTTCTTCAAGGTCAACAAGAAAAGTAACTGTTATAGAAAAATAATCACAAAAGAACAGAAAGGAAATGGAAAACAGAGAAAAGGTAGAAGCAAAAGAAACAAAATGAAGAACAGAAATGTAAGATCACAAAACATCCATCCCAAAAGGCAGAAAACCGATACATGGCTCCGACGTACTAATTTTGAGGAATGATCATTGTTCTTATGATGTGAAAGACAACACGTTAGAAATGTGGATCAAGATGTAACGTACACACACACACACACACACACACACACACACACACACACACACACACACACACACACACACACATACACACACACACACAAACACACACACAAAAACACACACTCACACAAAGAATAAGACATAAGAGACGCTAAATGCTGAAGAGGTGAGAAAAGGTACCGGCAAAAACAAGTCATGAAAATCATCATCATCATCATCATCATCATCATCATCATCATCATCATCATCGGTAATAATAATCATAATGATTATCACAATGATAATCATAATCATAAACGTAATCATACTACTAATTGTTATGATAATGATGATGATGATGATGATGATGATGATGATGATGATGATGAGGGTAATGTTATGATAGCGACAATAACAATGATAGTAATAATAATAATGATAGTAATAATAAAAATATTAATCATGATACTAAAAAATTACAAATCAATATTAATCAATACATCAATGACATCTATGTATGTAATAATTACCGAGCATCTCTTCATCATCATCATCATCATCATCATCATCATCATCATCATCTTCTTCATCTCATCATCATCATCATCATCGTCGTCCTCCTCCTCATCATCGTCGTTGTCGTCGTCGTCGTCGTCAAGAAAGTGACCGATGAGCGAAAAAGAAAACCATCCAGAAGATACCCTCAGATATACAACTGTAAAAAAAAAAAAAAGCGGTATAATTCCAGGTTCCAAAAACAAACAAAAAGGGCGGTATAATTCCAGACTCCAAAAACAAAACAAAAAAAACAAAACAAAACAAAAACAAAAAAAACAAAAAAAAAAAAAACCGGGAAAAAACCATTTTAGTCGATTAAAAAAGGTTTGTGAAGCACAAGAAAGGAGGGAAGGAGGAGAGGAGAGGAGGACGGGTGAGGGGAAAGGGGGGGGGGGAAAGGGGTGGAGGGTGGGGGGGAGGGGTTAGTTCCATGGACAACTTGCCACTGAGGGCCGCTAAAAAAAAAAAAAAAAAAAAACCCTCGAGGGATTTTTAATGGGGATATGGAAAAGGGCTTTGTTTTGTGGTGTTTGTTCTTTTATCTGTCTGCCTATCGGTGTTTTTTTTTGTTTTTGTTTTGTTAATTCTTTCTTCTTTCTTCTTCTTCTTCTTCTTCTTCTTCTTCTTCTTCTCTTCTTCTTCTTCTGTTTTCTTTTTTCGCGCTTCTCGATTCTTCCTCCCTTGCTGTGTATCTTTACTAACCGTGTGCTTGTGCGCATGTGTTTATGTGTGTGAATGAGAGAGAGAGACAGACAGAGCGATAGAGAGAGAGACAGAAAAGACAGACAGACAGACAGAGAGAGAGAGAGAGAGAGAGAGAGAGAGAGAGAGAGAGAGAGAGAGATCATTGCTGCATTGTTCCCTTTGTCTTTTCATTTTTTTTGTTCTTTACTCTGTGTGCGAGCGCGCGCATGCGTATGTGTCTGTGTGTCTCTCTGTCTGTCTGTTTGTGTGTCTGTGTCTGTCTGTCTGTCTGTCTGTCTGTCTTTCTGTCTGACGGTCTATTTGTCTGTGTCTCTGTGTTTGTCTGTGTGTCTGTTTGTTTGCACGTGTGTTAGCGTACGTATATGTGTGCATGCGTGTGTGCATGTTTTGTGTGTTCCACTTACAGGCAAGTTTCTCTGTATGTGTTTGTAGAAGAGGAGAGAGAGAAACAGAAAGATAGGTGAAATAAAGATGAATTAAGAAAATAGAACTTTATATATACACTGTTAGAGATAGAGAAAGAAAGAGAGAGACAGACAGAGAGAGCACGTGTGTGTGTGTGCACGCATGGGTGTGTATGTGTGTGGGGTGTGGGTGGGGTGTGCGCGCGCGCACGCGTGCGTATCAGTACGTACGTGCGTGCAAGCGTGCGTGCATGCATGCATGTATGCAAGTGTGTGAGCGTGCGTGTGAGAGTATGTGCGTATGTGCATGTGTGTGTGTGTGTGTGTGTGTGTGTGTGTGTGTGTGTGTGTGTGTGTGTGTGTGTGTGTGTGTGTGTGTTC
>JADBJO010023578.1:0-12500 GCA_016801955.1 Conus betulinus
AATGGCTCAACGCGCTCGGTCTTCGGTCGACAAATCCGCGGTCGGGTCCTCAAGTCATCTGCTCTCAGTCTCTTCATCGAGGGGTGCATAGTCTGGGTGCATGTTAAAGCTGGGGGTGGGGGGGGGGGGAGGGGGCATGCTGGCTGGGTGTTGATCTTTCCTGTGTCTGAATGTAGGAGTGGATGGCTGTGTTGTTGGATGTGGAGCTATTTGTGGTGATACATTAGGCATTATTGTTATATTTTTACATATGGAACGCTTTTGAAATTTTTTAATAATATGTTGAGGTGTTTTTGGGTGATACTGAAGGGGTGCAAGACTGTTTTACCGATTGTTTGTAATGGACAATGAGATTGAATTATGAAGAAGCACTTGAACCAGTGGCCGGCTGGGCCGCGTACAGGAAAAAGAGGGGAAAGGGGCTCATCTCAAAAGGGGTCAAATCCGGGTCGTCGCGTTTGAGCTTGGAATCATGGTATTCCAACGTCAGGTGCGGATCTAGTGCTGGGTAGTTCGGGGGACGGGTCGGGCTCATTAGCGAATTGGCGTAGTTCTGGAGAACATGATGAAGTGTGCTGTAATTACTCCCCCCTAAATCTCATGATCCCCAGGGGAGATAATCCAACCCACCATCTTCTGTGTTTAGAGTTAAAAAAATCCCCTCGCCAAGACCTGAAGAGTATATCCTAATACGAAACAATCTCAAGCTTGTGGCCGCGCCTGAATTTTTTGGCAGGGGGTGAGTGGAGGGTTCTGGGGACCATGAGAGTCAAAAGGTAACCAGGGGACCGGTCAACCTATCGCCTGTTCCAAAGTATTTAACTCCTCCTTGAGCGATTATGGGACCCGCCCGAACCGCCGGGGCCGCCCGCCCGCCCCCCCGCCCAAGGAAGGTGTACCGCACAGCATGGGTGCCCATGATTCAGCTGGCCCTGGTCCCACATAGGTTGGACAGTTTTAGGCTAGACGTGCTGTATCACTGGTCATGGATTCCAAATTATTGTCCGGCGGGGGAGGGTGTATTTTTTGGAACCATTTAAGAGTGAGTTGCTGTCAGGGCTTCACCCTGCCGGAGGAGGACGGGTTTCCCGCCACGTCCAACTTTGAGAGCGGGTCCACTGGGGTCGGCGGTGGGTGGTTTTTCCCTCAAAGTTTGTTTATGGCATTGGATACTGGTTTTTTGGTGTGTACTATGTTGTGTTGTGTTTTTTTTGTCTTTGGAAACCAGACTTGTAAGGATATGGAGCCATTGAATAAAGGGGAGGTGCTTCTCAGCCGTAGGATGGATAGATGATGGCGAAAGTCTGGCAAGGGAGACAATCTTTGTGTGTGTGTGTTTGTGGTGCTTGTTGTGTGGGTGTGTTTGTGATGTGGTGTGTGTGGGTTTGTTTGTTGTTTTTGTGTGGTTGTTGTTCCGTGTGTTGGTTGCTGGCTGGGCGTGTGCTTGGCTGTTGGCTTGCTTTTTGGCTGGCTGGCTGCTGGGTTGTTTATTGTTGTTATATTGGGTGTTGTTTTTGATTGTTGTTGTTGGTTGTGGGTGGATGGCTATTCACCGGTTTGTTTGTAAAATGGGAGATGTTGGGTTTCACTATTGACCGTTTATGTGTGCGAATCTCGTTTTGGGTTCGTGTCTTGTCGAGATGTACAGCGGAGTAACCCCGCCTATGCAAGTAGACAGATGGCCCGGATGGGTGGGTCAAGCCAAAGCAAGTGTTGTGCCAGGCCATCAGATAACAGCTAATAAGCGGAAGGAGGCGGGAAAACCAGATCCAGGGAGCCATCAAAGGGCAAATGCCCGCCAATGATGGCTTTGGGGGCGTGGCGGCCTTAATGCAGACTGACGTGATAACCCGGTGCCGTTATCGTGGCGCTCTTCGACGTATCAGAACCGTTGACTTTTTAGTATGCTCAACTCTGCGCTTGCAACCAATAGTACTGATAAGTAACTCTCGTAAGCAAGAGAAAGACAGTGATTTACCTCCATGATTGGGTGTTTTGTTTGTTTTTCTTTTCGGAAGATACTGTTTGGCACGTGCCCGACCGAAAGAAGAAGCAGAAAAGAAAGCACCAACAACAACAACACCAACAAACACACACAGCAACACAAAGGAGATGTCTCGTGTAATGGTTTCCGGAAAATTCACCTTTCCTGTTCTTTTTGCGATAAGTCTTGAATAACTCTAACATTCTGTGGCCCCCCCTCCCCTGTCTACATACACCCTCTTCCTTCCCGTCTCTTTCACGCACACGCACACTAGCACAGCAGGGGACACACACACACACACACACACCACACATAGAACACACAACACAGCACATGAGGAGATCATAGAGGAGGAGAGAGAGAGAGAGGAAAGGAGAGAGAGAGGAGAATGAAAGATGAGTGAGTACTAGTTTTTTGTGACAAAGCTGGTTAAAACGACCGCATCTCTTGCCTTGTTTGTGTTTGCCGTTGTATGAATGGTTGTTCGTTGCGTGTTGTTAGTTAGGTTATTTTTTCTTTTAAAATAGGTGCAAGAAGATTATGTGTGATGGACTGTGAATCTATGAAGTTTAGACCGGGTCGGTCCGTGCCTAGAAGACATAAGACGACATGATCTCAAAAAAAAAAAAGAAGGTCGGCTCGTCCTGTATTTCCTGTGAGGATTTTGGACAGAATAACGCGCTAATGTCATGTGACGGGCGGCAGAACTTGAAAGACTCCATTTCGTGAAGGGAGGTTGGTGGCTAAAGAGGTATAAAGAGAGGAAGAGAAGAGACTGTAAAACTCTTCATGTCAGCGAGGACATTTTTCTTTTTAATTGCCAGATGGGCGATAGATAACGGAAATATCGGTACCCAACCAATAAGGGTCATGAAGTGAAAGAAAAGCAGAGGTCAACAGGAGGGGCTTTGGGGTATTTCATGGTCTGCGCGGTTAAAAAATGAAGACAAAGGAGCGCCAGACTATCATTTGTTAAAGAAAGTTATAGTGAGAGCTTTTACCTGATCGCTAGTGAGCTTGAGCAGCGGAATTTTCAATTGTGTGGAGCAATAAATGGGGGGGGTGCGCTAGTAGTTTGTGATAAGTGAGCAAAGAAGAAGGTGGGACAAAAAAGCAAGACGAAGAGGAACTGACAAATAATCGCTGTCTAGGCAGACTGTGCCTCACGCCAAACTATTTCGTCGGTTGTTTTCCGCAGTGAAAACGTCTGGGTTGTAGGCTGTCTTCTGTGCAAACTCAAGCCCATGCTGGAGTCCGCCGTGTTTTTGTAGTGTGCGGAGGGCGGGACAGGAAAGATAAGCGGGGCCGTTGTCAGATTGTACCTCGGTAAGGTGCCGACTTAGCGACAAAGTGATCCGTCCAGTAATAATAGATCCAAGCTTAGGTGGCAGAACTGTCAATTCGGCCGACCTGGATGGTAGAACGGAAAGTGGCCTTGTACCCTGGCACGAGATGGGGTGGGAAGCCTAGCCGGATTACTGGCTGGTTTAATGCTTGCCGTCCAGAAGCACAGAGCCCGGCACGGCTGGAGCATCACGTACGAAAAAACCTCTCCCCGACGACACGGCCGTAAGTGGCAGCGACACACAGGCACCACACGCACACACGACACACAGAGCACAAAAAGGCAGCGCACAAGCAGCTGAAGAGAGCAACTTCACACCGCACCCACACAGCTATCCACACGATTGACGCACACGCACGCGCGAGCACACACACACAACACAGCACACACACACACCACACACAGCTCAAGACACGTACGCCAGTCACTCCAGATTCCTGATTGTCCCCCGAAGTAGTACTGTCCGCATCACCATGAATCTGACATGGAGAAAATCAGCGCGGAAAAGGGACCACAACACTCGAGCCCCAAAAATGAATCACTTTTCTTGCTGTTCTTCGAACAACACAAGTCCGTCAATTAGGTGGAAATCCGAATCAAACACTTCGAGTGATAAAGAACAAGAGGATGAATTGCCGTGCCAATCGGTGCCTTCTGAAAATCGAAATACAATATCTATTTGCCAGAGGCCGTATGCTCAGGCCAAAATCGACCTCGTCTTTTCACCGAGATCGTGATAAACAAAGTGGTGTTACGCTGAACGCGTGGCACTTGAAACTGAAGCAAAATGAGACTCATGTGACATAAATGAACTGAGAAAAATCTCGACTGAAGCTTTGCATCTGGATAGTATTTCTATCGTTTGATTCACATTCACTCGGTTTTATCGCGTGTTGACGGAACGGGTGATCGTCCGAACGAATTGTCTCATAAAGTTACGCTCAGATTTGAGCAGTGAATTAGGACTTGTGTACCCGTGTAGGACGCTGGTTTCCGGTTGCGACGCCACAAATAGACAATCCCACCCACGAGCCACCGTTAGCACGCCCCTACTCCCCAGCAAATTCCCCGCCGGGTAAGCAAGTCCCCAACTATTGGAGACTTTATCGGATCTCGCTGCTTGTGTCCCGGCTATTTATGAGTAGTGGATTGTCCGAGGCGGGCCGAATTGTACGCTGATTGTGCTTGAAATTACCGATGGCCGATTAAAGTAAGAAAGAGAAAAGAAGACAAAGAAGAACAAAACAGATATTTCTCTTTCAGATGGAACCTCATAGTATTCGGAAGAATCCAGTTTGTGAAGAGAAGTTTAGACAGTCAAGAGAATGGGTGGTGCCGGAGTTCCGGAATAATTCGCGCTTCGTAATGAAGGGAGAAGAGAGTAGAGCAGATAGAAGTAGAGAGAGAGGAGACGGTGAGAGAGAGAGAGAGAGAGAGACTCGTTGCCGGATTTTAGGGTCCCGCTACAGTACAGTACAGTAATGAGTTTTAAAAAACATAAGTAATCATAGAAGGGTGAAGAAATACCTAAGAAGGGAACGGGGGTGGGTAAGAGGGCGACAGCGATAGCGAAGAGAAAGAGGACCGAGAAAAAGGAACAGACAGAGAGACAGACATAGCAAGAGACATATTAGAACAGAGGCAGTAATACAGACAAGACCGACAGCGGACAGACAGGGAAGCTAGCGAGCTCGAGCGGAGAGAGAGAGAGAGAGGGAGAGAGCCCTGGGGGGGGTGGGAGACTAATGGCAAACCATCGCCAATACACAATGATATGTTCAGACATAGTTAACCCAACCGGCCTTCAAGAGAGCCACCTTTTCTTTACATACTCCAAACGAAGAGACTGACGCAACATCTCTATGTCTTATTAAGATGGTGCTGTCATAACCGATCAAATCGCGTGATGCTAATTTTCATGAAGCCCGAGGACAAATAGCTCGTGCGACAATGGGGGGGGGGCGGGGATCGCCCAGATTGGTAGAGGAGCTAGGACTCGTGATCTGTGTGCTGGCCTTTGTTGCGGGTTCGAATCTGCCGCTGAGCTTTCAAGTTTGGGGATTGTTACCCTCGTTAGGTAACCCGTGGGTTGCTGAGTCTTTCCCTAAAAGTCTTTTTTGTCGATGAGACTGTGGTAAACCGAGGGTTCCGTGGTGAACGCACACAACCACTGAGCATGCTTGCACACACGTAAGGCCTAGCATCCCAACGTTTCGGAACGAGAAGGCCAGTTTGACCGTTGGATGGAGATGACACTTTATAACATAGCAGGCACCGACTGCGGAGAAAATGCAAAGGGACTGAATAAAGCGGTTCGCAAGCAGCTCGTCAGTCGCACTTACGAGCGCGCGCAGCCCGGTACGTACAGGAGAGTGGTGGTGTTGTGTAGGCGGCCGTAGCCCTTTGTCAAGAATGAGAATGGCTATGATATTACTTAAAGTTAACCAGAAGACAAACCAAACATGTGCTGAATTGACAAGAGAACAAGTTTTCATTTTTTTTATTGTTAAATAGTGCTGAAATTACAAGATGACAAATGCAGGCAACTAGGTGGGCCCTTTTGTTAATTAGACGAAATACATATAGAAATGGGGGGCTGGAATAACATAAGGCAATAAGGAGTGGAGTATCTAATTACAGAGACACAAAATCAGTGAGTATTGCTAAACAACATAAAGGACAAAATCGGACTGAGAGCTGAACAACAGAAGACAAATCAGGAGTGGTGCTGAAGCCACCGAAGACAAAATCGAGAGTGGTGCTGAATCAAGAAATGTATCATGAAGTGAGAGTAGCTTACACGCCAAAGAATACCTTATGAGTTGTGTCTGAGCAAAACAAGAAACAATCCAGGGACGTTGGCCAGAGGAAAGGTGCTGAGTCGACTGAAGGAGGGGCCAAAGAGAGTAAGACGGACGGGTTGACAAGGGGTTACGGGAAGGAGTGGAAAGAAGAAAAGGGGAAAGGGAGAGGGGGTGAGAAAGCAGGAGAGGGAAGGGGGAAAATAGGGGGGAAAGGGGGGAAAGACGAAAGAAAAGGGGGAACAGACAAAAAATCATGAAGGATGGGGGTGTGTTTTTGGGGTAGAAGCAGTGAGTATTTAATGGGAGATAATTGTGAAGGCAGAGATAGAAAAGCGAACTGGTTACGGCATTGGTGGAGAAACCTTGAACGATTACAATCGGTGGTTTTAGCTGCAGCGACAATAATAGCTGCCTCCGTTAAACTGGTTGCTCTAGCGCAAATCGTTAATACTTTTTTGTTGTATGTCTGTTTGCCTTCTTTGTGTTCTCCTGCGTAATGTTTCTCATTCTGAAGTGACAAACGGGGTCATCTTCACGGCAATGTAGTAACACGATCCACGAATACTTCCTTGCTCAATCATGCCAATAGCATATCTAACAGGCGATGGGACCTTGTGCGCAAGATGGATTTAGCGTGTAGTAAAGGGTGATAAAGAGGCAATACAGAAAGTGTGTGCTAAAGTGCACGGACGGCCAAAGCTGGGGAGTGGTACTTATACAAAGGCAAATACTGGCACGGTGGAACAAAATGTTACAGTGGATATTAATGCGCATCGAAGATTGATGCTGGTACGATGCGCTAAAGTCGGGTGATTTTTGTAGCAAGCCGCATTTGTCTTCGAATAGCGAAGCGCCCTAAGACCATCTATTTGCAATCGAACCAAGACACTGGCGACGGGCTGTGAGGATGACTGGAGCGCAGTTGATCACGGCTCAGTGTGACGCTGTGCTCGCACAAGCTTTACGAGTAAGTAGGGCAAGGTGAACGAAAAGTTCAAGGTTAAATTGTGTACGTCGAAAATTGTCAATTGGAAACGGTGTTTTCGACTCTTTCAGAGCCATGCATGGGGGTATACTACGTCGACGAAAATTGAATGCTCGTCAGAAATTCCGGTCACGAAGCCAGCACAAGGAGTCGGAAGTCTGTTTTATCATCTTGGGGCGGGGTTGTTTCCAGTACGAAGGATTGGTCAGGCAAGTGCGAGCATGCAGTGTCGCGTGTTTGTGGGTAAACGCTTCAGTTGACAGCAACAGAGCAATACGGACTGC
Organism: Conus betulinus; assembly: GCA_016801955.1. Lineage (NCBI taxonomy): Eukaryota > Metazoa > Mollusca > Gastropoda > Neogastropoda > Conidae > Conus > Conus betulinus. The sequence goes on from JADBJO010023578.1 coordinate 7,403, forward strand.
TAGTCGATGGTTGGCTTAGAGTCAGACTTTGTACACATACTCAAGGTGGGAATGCCTCGCGGTGTAGAGCACTGAATGTCGGTGTCCTGAAGATTGGGTGAGTTCTGGGTTCGAATCTCGCGCGGGACCGGTAATTGCGAGGCACAGATCAGGAGAGAACGGGAATAATTCCTCCAGAATCGCTCCTTCTCTCGTAGTTCTAACACACTTGTGGATCCATTTCCTTTCCGACCTTGATCACTCAAAAATCGCTTCAATTGAGACTGTAAACCTGAGGTATACCAAAGTGTGTACGGACGCACGCAATATCTTGTATACGTCTGAATCTAGGATTACCAATTTTCGAAGAGAAGGCCAGTTATAAAAACCGTACATCAGTATACGGCACGAATAGAGACAATAACATGCGACCAGGAATGAATAAATGAATGACAAATGAAAAACATATGTGAGTGATATCCGATTGAAGGGCCTTGTCAATTGGAATCTCCCTTTAAATTGTTTCGAGTCGTCGAATATCATGTTAATTCTGAAACTCTGTGAGGAACGTGTTTCCATCGTGAGTGGTGATTCCTTCCCAAGGTTCCCACCTGGAGCCCCCTAATCTTCAAAAAATAGAACGGTTCCTTTGAAAAGAGTGACCAATTGTTAACCAGCACCAATAAGGCTCCTCCGTTTACGGCCACAGTTTGGTGGGTGAACAACACATTAGTTTTTTTTTCGGTTTTCGTATGAATCCTGAGTAAAGGTAGCTGTGATCAGTTTCTGTGTATCCAGGCCATCCTTGCCAGAGATCTTTGACATAGCCATGGACCTTAAGATTTCATTTTGGCGGCCAGTTTAGAGGATATAGTAGCCAAGAGACTGTTCGGAAGTTAGAGGCCTCATTTCATTCAGTGTGTTTTGTCCTTGTCTATGAGTAAGACCAAAGTGATCGCCAAAAACGCGGTCGTGTTTGTCTCGTATTTGTCTGTTTCTTCTTTGTTTGGCAGGCATAGTCATTTTTCCTGAGAGGAATACGGAACACCACAAATCCGAAATCTCCGATAAACATGTCTCCCTGAGACATCACCAAACACAAAGACGATGCAAAAAAAACCACAAACAATGTTTTATTCAGATCACTACCACCAGAAAGACTCTTGGACTGGCATGTGACATGACAGTTCAACGAGATGGGATTCGTGGCCGTCTCTGACAACGAAAACCCAAAAAGATGCCATTTCCACAAAAAAAAACGCACCACAACGTCCAATACATGGTACACTAATAGATTCCAGCCGATCTGTCTCTGGAGACGTAAGCTCCGACCTACTGCCCCTAGTCCCCGGATCTCTGAGGACGTCTCATTTCGAATTGAGTAGTGGATGACATGTCAATCAATTCATACAACACAACTGTGGTCTCTCACCTTCTCACTTCTATCAAAAGTGAACGAGAAACACAGAAAAAAAAAAAAAAAAAAACCCCCCCATGCGGGGAACCGTGTTTTTTTTTTGTTTTTTTTTTTCTGACAAAACGTTATGTCCCACTGACCGGGATGTAGTTTACGATATCTAAAGCAATGGTTTACTGCAATCACTCAACTTTTGTGTGGAGATGACTTGAGAGTGATCTCTGTAAAGATTCTGTGCAAAATTGCCATGGGAAATAAAAAAAAATCAATCTCCTCTCCCTCCCTTCCACTCTCCCTACGCGCCTCCTCCCTCCCCTTCTCTCGCTTCTTCTCGCTTTTTACAAATCGACAGCGTACGTTTCTCCTCCTTCGTTATTTCCTCTTTTCTTGTTGTTTTCTTTTCCACTCCAAGGCTTTTCCATTCTTTTTTTCCTCCGCCTACTAAGCTGCTCTCATACCCCTCAACTTTCCGTTTCCCAACTCTTTCTTCACTCGCACTCCACTCCGACCCCTCACCCTCCATGCTTCCAGTCCACCTATCCCTCAATTAATCATTTTCTTTGCTTCCACACACCCTCCTCCTTCTCTCCGTTCGGCCATCCCTTCACCACCTAGTCCACCCACCACCCACCATGGCACACCTCTATCACGTCGTTCCTCTTCTCCTTTCGTTTCGCACCTTCCACCACCCCCACCCCTTCTCTCTCTCGGGTTCCTTCCCTCTCATCTCTCGCTCCCCTCACTCCGCGATTCATCTCTCTCTCTCTCTCTCTCTCTTTGGTTATCCGCGCGCGTCGTGTTTGTTTGTGTGTGTGGTTTTTCTCTGCTGCTCTCGTCCTCTCCCTGCTCTCTCCATGCGTCCTCAAAAAACCTCTTTCTCCCCTCTCTCCTCAGGCTCTCTCTGTCTCTCTCGGTTCCCTCCCTCCTCTCAACTCGTCTCCTCGTCTCTCTCTCCGTCTGAACGACTCCAGTGGGATTGTTTTTTTTTTTTGGGGGGCGGGGGGGGGGGGGGGGGGGGGGGGGTATATACAAGCTGGCGTGACTTATAAAGCTAATCTTGTACCCCAAGTTATTTCGAGATGACCCCAGAGCCCTGTCGCCATTCCTTCTTCCTTCCTGCGCGCCTTCTCCGCTATAAATAGGAGATTGACAACCCCCACGCCTAACCCTCCCCCGTCACACAACCCCTCATGCCATTCCCACCCTCATCCTCCTCACCGACCGCCAACCTCTCCTCTCGCCTCTTCTCGGTCTCGCTCTGTCTCCTCTCTCTCTCTCCTTCTCTCTCAATCCGCACTCTTCCCCCTCCAGCCCGCCCCAGGCTCTAGTTTGGGATAGACGGAACGAAACAGTTGGGCTCAGAGAAGTTAAAAGGATGGGGGAAAGGTAAGAGAAAGTAGAAGGAGGGGTGGGGTGTGGAGGGTGTTGTGGCAGATTAGCATGTCAAGGGGTCATTGGGTTTCCGGGATCGTGTTATGATCGTCGGCTTTTACACTTCATGTTGAGACACTGCAAAATTTGTGGCCGAGAAAAGTGGCGGAATATGGTTATGGCGCGAAGTTTTGAAGGTGAGAATATGACAAAACTGGACTGCGATTGAATTGTACAGGGCGCAATAATACACCTGAGATCATCAAATTATACTGAGATAAAAAAATCACGACGTTTCTGCGTACCATCAGAAGACGGTACTATGTTTGGTGCGGGGGTTGGGGTGTGGGGGTGTGAGGAGGTTAGTAATGTAATGGCGTGAAATTGTGGAAATGCGAGTGTTTAAACTCACTTCGTCTTTGTGTTTCATCTCTTGTCTTATCTATGCTAGTTTAATCCTATCTATCTACTATCTATCTACCTATCTCTCTTCTATCTATCTATCTAACATCTATCTAAAAAAAACCATCTAGTCTATCTATCTATCTATCTGTCTGTCTGTCTGTCTATCTTTCCTGTCTATCTTTCCTGTCTTTCTGTCTGTCTGTCTGTCCCATGCCTCTTCTTATCTATCTATCTGTCGATGTGTGTCTCTATCTATTTATCTATGTGTCTAATATCTCAGTCTGTCCTGTAAATCTCTCTCTCTCCTCTCTCTCTCTCCTCCCTCCTCTCTCATCGTCCTATCTCCCTCTCTCTCTGTCTTTTCTTATATGTCACTGTCTCGTCTGTCTCTGGTCACCCCCCCTGTTCTGTCCTTCTGTCTGTCTATTTTCCCTCGGCTCCGCTTCTCTGTGTCTCTCCTCCTCATCTATCGGTCCTATCTCTGTCCTCTCTTTTCTGTCTGTGTCTCTGTTGTCTTCTATCTGTCTGCAGTCTTTCTGTCCTGTCTCTTCTGTCCTCTCTTTTTCTTCCCCCTCTGAGTCTCTGTCTCTGTCTGTCCCCCTGTCTGATGTCTGGTCAACCCTCCCTCCTCCTTGTCCTGATCCTGTCTGTGTCACCTTATCCCCTGTCCACCCCTGTCTGGTTGTCCTGTCTGGTGCTCATCACCTCCTATCTTTCTCCTGTTCTCGCTGTCCTGTGTCTCCCCCCCTGCTGTCTGTCCTGTCTTCACTACTCCTCTCCTCCTCTCTCTCTCTGTGCTGCCTGGTCTGTGCGGTCCTGTTGAGGTCTGTCCCTCTCGTTCGTGCTTGTCCTGCTGGCCTGCCTGTCTGTCCTCTCCCCCCTCTCGGTTTGTTCCTCTCCTCTCAACACTGTCTGTCTTTGTCCGGGTCTGTCTCTCTCTCTCCTCTCTTTCTCGGTCTCTCCTCTCTTCCTGTCTGTGTGTCGCTCTCCTTCTGTCCTCTCTCTCCTCTCGCCCTCTCCTGTCCTCTCTCCATACATCCCCGCTCCTACTCCCTCCTCTGTGTGTGGTGTGTCCTCTGTCCTTCTCTGTATACATCATGTGTGTGTGTGTGTGGGTTATGGTGTGTGTGGTTGTGTGTGGGTGTGTGTGTGTGGGTGTATGTGAATGGTGTGTGGGTGTTTGGTGTTGCAAGCATGGTTTAGGTAATGGTGGGAGAAACCAGGCGGAGGCTAACAATTCCTCCGTCATTACATAATGACCTGGCCAAGCAGCAAAAAGAAAAGAGACAGGAAAAAAAGGATGGAGGAGTGAGAGTGAGAGAGATAAAGAAATCAAATAGGAATGACAAATCAGGATGGCGTGTAGATGATCACTGTGTAAAACCTCACCAGCGGCACATGAGGACCCCCGCTGTAAATCATCTGAAAAACAGAACCATTCATATATGCAGATTGAGTAGACAGACAGACAGAAGACACATACATACTGCATGCATGCATACATACATACATACATACATATACACCATACATACATACCATACATACATACATGTGTGTGTGTTTGCATGCGCGTGTGCGTGCGTGCATATGTATGTGCATGTGTGTTGTGTGTGTGTGGTGTGTGTGTGTGTGTGGTGTGTGTGTGTGTGGTGTGTGGTGTCGCAAAACGCGCGGCGGTGCGCGTGTCTGTGTTGTTTGTGTGTGTAGTGAACAAATGAACTGCACAACAAACAAACAACAAAGCGTGTGTGTGTGTGTGTGTGTGTGTGTGTGTGTGTGTGTGTGTGTGGTGTGTGTGTGGTGGTGTGTGTGCGAACACGCGCCGGGCTCGCGCGTTGTCTGTATGTTTGTGTATGTGGATTGAACAAATAACTGCACAACAACAAACAACAAAGTGCGTGTGTGTGCGAAACACGCGGCGCG
>JADBJO010023578.1:20000-22500 GCA_016801955.1 Conus betulinus
GTAAAACGATATGTCAACAAGGACAACCCGTCAACACACACACACAACACACTCAGACACACACACACACACACACACACACACACACACACACACACACACACACACACACACACACAGAGAGAGAGAGAGAGAGAGAGAGAGAGAGAGAGAGAGAGAGAGCAATATGACAAGATATAAAATGATTGATTACCTAATGTTTTGTTTAAAAAAAAAAAAAGGACATTAATAAAGATGGGTATTATTTGGAATCTTAATGCAATTTAAATAAATGTGTTCTTAATGCCTTTTTAAAAGATGATTTTGGCTGAACATAGCGGATAGATCTGGGCAGTGAAATCCATTGTCTTGGGGGCAGCAAATGAAAAAGATCGTTCGCCAAAAGTCCTGGTGCGATTCCTCGGAATGCACAAAGTCAGATGATCTGTAGATGAACGGAGTGGTCGGGATGGTGAGTAAATGGACAGCAGATCGGAAAAATAAGCTGGAGAAGACTTTGAGAAGAAATCGTGGCAAAGGAGGGATAGCTTATACTGAATGCCTGCTTCAATTGGCAACCAGTGTAGGGTTTGTAACAAAGGTGTAACATGATCTCTTTTTTTAGCCTTAAATACTAGTCTTGCAGCTGATACATGTGTGTGTGTGTGTGTGTGTGTGTGTTGTGTGTGTGTGTGTGTGTGTAACAGGGCCGGTCACTTTTATCAGAAGGGTAGGGCGGGGGGAGGGAGAAGGGGGAGGGGTGATATGGGGTCTGGAAATCTCGCGACATGAGGGTACAGGGGAAACCATCCTGACAATGCCTGTTTTAAATCCCAGGCACTGGGCTGGGGGTAGGGAGAAAAGAAGGCCGGGGGAGGTCCAGAATCCCCGGACCCCACCCCCCCTCCCCCTCTCTCTCCACCCTTACATTTCATTGTATTAACCCGGGATATTCGGATTCTTCACGTTTGCACTACCCTGCGTTTCATTGTAATAACCACGAATATTCAAGTTCTTTATCTTACATTGCACTGACCAGGAAACTACACTGACCAGGATCGCAAAGATTTTAAACGAAAGTAAAGAGAACAAAGCAAATACAGGCAAATTCCACCACACACACACACACACACACACACACACACACACACACACACACATGCATGCATGCATGCACGCACGCACGCGCGCGCGCGCGCGCGCGCGCGCACGCACACACACACACACACACACACACACACACACACACACACACACACACATACACACACACATACACGCACGCACGCACGCACCGTCTTTACAATATTGATTAAGCAAAGATGTTTTCTTCTTTTTTTTTAAAAAAAAAAAAAAAAAAGTGAGAGAGGTTAAGAGCAGAGCATTAAGCTATTGATAACATCTCTTACATGAGAGCACACCTAATGACCTTTCAGAACAACCATTTCTTACGCCTGGCTTCAGACGATTTCTTTTCGACCCCTCATCATCCATGACAATCCGTGTGGAAGACGTCACAATCACTGTGCGCAGGAAAAGAGCCAGGTCACTATTGCCTTCAGCAGCTCAGGCTTTGAAAAGGTGCCTCGAGAATGTTGTACATGCTTGTAACTTCTGCGCTTACATTACATCTAATTTCTCACACGCGACACGGAACTCACAGGGCGAGCGAGGAGGTGGAGGGACGGTAAGCGGGAAAAGCGAGAGAGGGATCCAGCATCCTCCAGAAAAAAAACACGAGCTGCAACACGTGTCACGTGCACGAATGTGTGATGATGTACACCACCTGGCCGACCAATTAATATCTCATGGCTTTCCTGAAAAGTCTTTATTGAAATCATAGCCTTGAAATGGGGAGGGGAGGGGGGGGGGGGGGGGGGGGGGGGTGAACGTATTACCTACCATAAGATGAAGAAATATTGAACTGGAGATGAATTGCAGAGACAGCTTTGATTCTCAAATCACATGATGTGATAAAAACTAGTCCAAAAATGTTTGGTGTGTGTTCTGTTCATGCTCTTTATAAAACCGTTCTTCTATATACACTTAAAAAAAAAAAAAGATAGATGAAGCAGAGAGAACAGGTCCAAATGTTTTACATATGTAAATGCTAAAAGTCTTTCTTACAGAAAAATATATATATATATATATATATATATGTGTGTGTGTGTGTGTGTGTGTGTGTGTGTGTGTGTGTGTGTGTGTGTGTGTGTGTGTGCAATTTTGGTGCATATCTTTAACAAACGACAGTCGTTCCTTCGAACATTTATAACTTTTTTTTTTTAGCTTTGAAATGTGTTCATCTTGATGATATGAACGTCAGTTTTTATCAATTTACATGTCTTCCTCTATATCCAGAAGAAAAAAGGAATGACGGGAATGAACCTCTTGATTTTTTTTTTTCTCAATATAACTATTATTCTCTTACTTTGCGTGTGTTCAAAAAATTTCTCCGCAGGCGAGAACTTTGCATCGCACATTGACACAGCGCCAAAAGCTTGCCGAGTTGTCTCAGTGGCAT
>JADBJO010023579.1:0-26374 GCA_016801955.1 Conus betulinus
GCAGGTTATTCCGTTTCATTTTGTCACTTCTTGCAGGTGATCCCGTTTCGTTTTGACACTTCTCCTAGCAGGTGATCCCGTTTCATTTTGTCTCTTCTCCTTGCAGGTGATCCCGTTTCATTTTGTCACTTCTCCTAGCAGGTGATCCCATTTCATTTTGTCACTTCTCCTTGCAGGTGATCCCGTTTCATTTTGTAACTTCTAGCAGGTGATCCCGTTTCATTTTGTCACTTCTCCTTGCAGGTGATCCCATTTCATTTTGTCACTTCTCCTAGCAGGTGATCCCATTTCATTTTGTCACTTCTCCTTGCAGGTGATCCTGTTTCATTTTTGTCACTTCTCCTTGCAGGTGATCCCATTTCATTTTGTCACTTCTCCTTGCAGGTGATCCCGTTTCATTTTGACACTTCTCCTAGCAGGTGGTCCTGTTTCGTTCTGTCACTTCTCCTTGCAGGTGATCCCGTTTCATTTTTGTCACTTCTCCTTGCAGGTGATCCCGTTTCATTTTTGTCACTTCTTCTTGCAGGTGATCCCGTTTCATTTTGTCACTTCTCCTTGCAGGTAATCCCCAGCTGAATGCTGGACCCAGGGCGCCATCTGCAGGCCTCTGTGGACTGTGCCAGCACCCAGAAACCGGGCACTGCCCAGGCGGGGCATGGGATGACAGCAGTGTCTGGTGCTATGGAGCGTGCCTTGAGTTGCGTACTGAGGACTTTGCCCTGCTTTAAGGATGTAATGCACCGTGGGTATTTCACACATGTGATGGCATCAACTATGCCATTCATGTTCAGGAGCTTTTCCATTAACTGTTCAATGACAACGTCCCCCCTCCCCGCAACCCTCTTGCTGGGCTAATAGGTGACCATTGACTTGGTAGTCTAACATTCAGTCCTCTAGAGACGAGTAGCCCCAAACAAATCCACTCACCCGATGACAGCAGACACTCGTAATGAATAATAAAATAGTAAAAAAAAAAAAAAAAAAAAATCTGCGTTTGCAGGGCCCGTGGCCTTGATGTTAGCCCAAAACCCTGTGCTCAAGAAATGCACAGATAGCACAGCACATGCACTCAGCCAAATCCGTCAGAGTTCTCTTGAGACCGGCATTCCCCGTGATGACTGGTCCAAAACCAACATTTCATGCCCCTTCAAAAAAGGTGATAAACATCAAACCGGAAATTACAGATCGGTCTCGCTGAGTTCGGTATGCTGTGAGCTTCTATGGCATATAGTCTGCCGACATCTGGTGAACCACCTTGAGCAGAATGCAATCCTCACCAAACGTCAACTGAGAGTCCATCCAAGTCTGTCCTGTAAAACCCAGCTGCTTTCCGCTGTCAATGATCTCCTTGACTCTTGACAGCAAAAACACATGGACATCGCCTTACTGGGTTTAAACAGGGCCTGTGATACCGCAACCCACCCCCCCCAAAAACGCTACTGTATGAGCTGAAGGAGTAAAGCAGTGATGACCATATTCACAAAAGGCCCTGGGCTTCTTTATCAATGGAAGTACAAGGATAGTCCGCGGGGGCAGATATATCAGAAGAAGTTGCAATGGAAACAGAATCCCATTGGGGACTGTGATGGAACTGTTACAATTCCTTTGTCTCATAAATGACCTCCCTCTTGCTGTGTACTTGCAGTTTAGACTGCAGATGACTGTCTGCTGTAAAAAGATTTAGGGTTTATCAAGATCATCTAAAACTACAAGAATAATTTGTCCAACTGGAAGGCTGGGTAGACAAGAGTGGCGTGAGATTCAGCGCCCAAAAGGATGTTTCTTAAGTATCCGACAGAAAACAAGTCACATCCATAACCTAGAGGAAAGTTTTCTATGACACATACAGAACAAGCCATATCTTGGCCTTCAGATCTCCAGTGACCTCAAGTGGCATGTTGCTCTCTCTCTTGTCATCTTGTGATCGAATTCCACTCAGGGTTTCCTGATGCGTCACCTAAACTATCGCCCTCAGGAATCTCGCTGCATCGCGTACCTGTTCTTTGTATTATGTATGACAGAATATATCTTTGTGTTAGTCAGACCATTCCACAATGATGAAAGACAGACTTGAACGCATACAGACTTGGGTGGCCCGCCCCAGCACCCAAGGAAATCGCTCTAATTATCCACGATGCGTCACCGCTATGCCTGGAGCACTCAACCTCCGGTCTGTACAAGACCGACGGTCACAGCTTCACCTGATCTTATGGTTAAGGTGGTGGAGGGGCTGGTGCCCATCATGCATCCTTATAACTACCTGATACTATAAAAGAAAAGTGACGAGAGATTTGTTCACACAAAGAGCCCACACACACTGGTTGAATGACAACATAATTGGAAACTCAGGCAGCAACGACAGCAGAGGTTTTAAAGTGCCAAAAAGTGACACAGAGCAATATAAACATTCACTCTCTGTACAGTCATGTGACTCGAATCAATTACATGATCAGATCAACTGACGCATTTAGAAGGATCATCCTCAGCGACTAAGATATCCTTTTTCTCACCTCCCTCAGCAATCAAGCCAGTGATCAGTGTCTGCACGTTACCAATCAAGACCAAGATGATGATAATGATGATGTTGATGATGATGATGATGATGTTTCAGAATACTTACATAGCGCCTGCTCGCATTTCGAGACAAAGCTATAAGCACTTTCAAATCCGTGATCTCATCTACACAACAGGCTGTCTACCTTGGTAGAACCGACTGAAGAGCTGCCTGTTGCTGTAATCGTTCATTCTCAGGTCATTCAATCGAATATCATTCATTTCTTAAAATTTCACGGAGGAAAAGTGCCATGTTGCATACGTCTCATCCCTTCCAACGGCCGAACTGGCCTTCTCTGCGTGGAATTTTATATGTGTGTAAAAGGTGCATGGGTTCATACACAAAATTTCAGTTCATATCCTCACTCGAAGGAATATTTGGGAATAGGGCCAAGACCAATGTTAACTCCTACAGAAAATCTCCCTGTACCGATACGCTCTGTATTACATGAACAGAGCTGATCTGTCCAAGATTAAATAAAGAAAAGGATAACATGAAGATAGTTGGACCAACACACTGTATTTTTATCGATATGTTTTAATTCATATATATCTATATATATCTATATCTATCTATCTATCTATCTATCTATCTATCTATCTATCTATCTATATAACATTTTGCATTCACTTGTCTGTGCGCACACACACACATATATCATACTCAAACATAACCATAGTAGTAAACACTTAGCAATGCATGTATATCATGCATGTCAGGCACAATCCATATCCTCCTACTCAGTCCACGTTCTGCTTGGCGTAATATTTGAACTTGGCAAGGACACTGTGACGTCAACGTGAATTGTGACGTCAACTTGAAATGACATAGGAACATGACGAAAATAATAATATTGAACGGGACAAGGGAGCAAGAACTAACGGCTTCGGTGTCCAGCCTGCTTTAATTTGTTTTAATCGTCGTTTTCCTCCATAGTGATATTATGTGGAGAAGCTGAATTTCAAGTCAGTAGTGCGTCGAAGTTCATTGTGTATGTGCGATACTTCTGATGACGGTACCAGCGAAATATGTACCAGTAAATTTATTTGTTATAAAAATGTTGTGAACGCAGTGTCGCCGAGAGTGACTTAAAACTCCTGCAAAAGTATTTATGTGCTCTAATTGTACCACCACATGTATGTCGGTGGGCTGAATTTATGTTTGTGAACACTGTAATATTAATACACGGAGAAGTTAATCTTTGTTTTAAATCAACAATACGTCGAAGTTTATTGTGTTCAATGTGACTTTGCTGAAATCGTGTTCGCCGGGGGATTCAATATTGTTTACTGTGCTTTGTGAATCTGCGGTTCTTATGCTATGGATTCCTGTGCTTTGTGAATCTACGGTTATTCTATGGATTGCTGTGCCTTGTGAATCTGCAGTTCTTCTATGGTTTACTGTGTCTTGTGAATCTGCGGTTCTTCTTCTACATCGATTGTGTTTGTGAACGGCTGTGCTTACTGTGTGGGGACCTTGGTTATCCTTCTTTGTCTTCTTTTAGTTCTATATCTATCTATATCTATATATCTTCAGTCTCTCGAGGTATATATATATATATATATATATATATATATATATATATATATATATATATCTTTGCCAAATCATTACTATAACGATGGAAGAATTGTTAACCTGCACTTGTTTCCCCCCACTACTTAATTGTCCAGCATATATATATATATATATATATATATATATATATATATATATATATATATATAATATGAGGCACTGTGAATGGCGCCGGCGAGATCTGTGAGTGACATCAAGATATGTAATATGATACGCTGATATCTGATGATTGAAGTGTCTTAGGTATTGATGTCTTAACTGATGTGAATTGATCTGTTATGCTATGGAGTGGCATGTATTGATTTTGTAACAATTTATTTTGATGGTTCAGGCAGCATATAAAAAAAAGAAAAATCTAACTCGTGTGTTGCCTGACTATCCATGTTCGTATGGTGTGGTTGTGTGTAGGAGAAAACTCTTACACGCATCCAAACGTGGGCGAGAGACAGACAAACAACAAAACGCGCACTGCACACACCATCCGTAACAGACACACTTTATTCAGCCTATCTTGTGATGCAGTTTTCTTCGTTTAAAAACCCTCAGCATCTTCGACTTAGACAAAGTCAGTGTGATACATGTTGACACCACGGGTCTCAGACGAAAAGAAACCAAATCAGACTCGGATTAGGCCAAGTTCACGCATTATTGGTTGCACAGAATGAAAAAAATATTCAGGAATATGGGTTTTGCGTAACACATGGATAGAATGATGATTGTATACCCAACTAATATCATTACAAAAGTTTTGTGATTAAACACCATTATGTTGAAACATGAGTGTCCCCCAATTATAGACAATGACTACTTCCCAGTACTTCATGGATATGTAGAGGCAGCAGTTAAGTCCTTGAAACTGGGACGATTAACAATACAAGCAGAGTTAGTGAAGGACGGAGCAGATAGGATGATAATTACCCTCACAGTCATTTGTCACAAGATCTGGGCGAACTGGTGAGTGGCCAACTCCATGGACCCAATCCCTGATCATCACTCTCCCAAGAAAGCCAACTTTCAACTTTGCCAAAATTGCCAAACCATCAGTCTGATCAGTCATCCAAGCAAGATGATGCTGAAGATACTTTTGAACAGGCTGAAGCCACAAGCAGAGATTATCCTTGGTGAAGAAAAGGTAGGGTTTAGAGCAGGTCACACTAATACCGAACAGATTTTTAACTTGAGGATCATGTGTAAAAGATATCATTAGCACCAGCACCATAGTTTTGTAGATTTAAAAAAAAAAAGCCTTCGACAGGGTGTGGTATGCATCCTTATGGGCGACCATGAGACTGTGCAACATTAGAACCAACCTGATCAGGACCTTAGAATGTCTCTAGGACAAGGCCACCAGTGCAGTCTTCCTCAATGGCACTATAGGAGACTGGTTCAAAACAACTGTTGGAGTGAGGCAAGGTTGTTTACTCTCATCCACTCATTACGACACGTACCTCGAGAGACTTATGGCTGATGCACTGGAGGGACATCAAGGTTCGGTAAGTGTTGGTGGCAGGATAGCAACACACCTACACTCTGCCGAAGACATTGACGGTTAGAAGGAGAAGAGCAGTAACTAGCCAAACTAGCAGAGCGCCTTGACAACTGTTTTGCTGCATTGAGCATGGAGATCAGCAACGAAAAGACAAAACTGATGACCAACAACACTAACGGCATCAGCACTAACATTGCTATCAAGGGATAAAAGCTAGAGACAGTTCACAGTTTCATGTGCCTCAGGGCAATGGTTTCAGAGGAAGGGTTCAAAACCTGGAGTGTTCTCCAGAGTTGTGCTAATAACAGCAGCAGTAGCCAGACTAAGACCCATCAGGAATGACAGAAAACACCACAATCAGTTTTAAGATCAGACTGACTAGTCATTGTCCTATTTCTCCATGCCTGTAAGACATGGACTCTGACAGCTGAACTTGAGAGAAAGATTCAGGCATTAAAGACGAGATGCTTCCACAAGTTCCTTCATCTCATGCAAAGACTACATTACCAACTTGGAGGTCCAGACCAGAGGAAGGAAGACCATTTGACCATACAAAGACCTGTTGTCCACAGTAAAAAGAAGGAATAGGAGATGGTATGGTCATGTATTAAGATCAACAGGGCCTGCAAAAACCATTTTACAAGGAACAGTCCAAGGAGGCAGAAGTAGGGGAAGACAGAGGAAGGGATGGGAGGACATCAGTAAATGGAATGGACTGGCCTCACACCAAACAACTGTCTAAGAGCCTTTGAAAACCAGGGGAAATGGAGAACGCTGGCTGTGAAGTCTTCTGTTGCGTCCAGTCTACAAGACTCTATGATAGGTGAAAGAGAAGGTGAAGGAGAAGGTGAAGGTGATGTTCAAACCTACAATTTATAATCAGTCCAGCACCTAGAAAATATTATCGAACCTCGTTTCGATTCCGCAGTATGCTTCTTCATACTATACCTTGTTATTAGCAAGTTTTGAAAAATGGAGAATACTGAATTCTAGGATAGAGATTTGTTTCACGAGTGAAATCAATAAAGTCTAATTTTTAGTGTCCCTGTAAAAGTCATGGCTTGTCGCAAAGAATACACAATGAAATACGTCAGTGGAAGGTTTCCTGATACAAGGCATTTTTGTTTGAACGAATATTCCTGTAGTTTCGAAAAATCTAGTATGTGTTTACGCCATGAATGCATGTTCTCTCTAGAATGTTCCTCGTTGATAATAAAAAAACGAACAAACAAACAAACAAACAAAAAACCCCATAGAAATATGATTTTCAGCAACTCCCAATTTTTCCAAAGACATGTCACTTATTATTTTTTCAAAAACCATTTTAGACAGCTTTTCGGCTTCTTTGTCATCCTTATATATAATATCTTGCCAATAACGTGAACCCTGATCGGTACAGAATTTATTCTTTTTACAGGTCTGTAATTTCCTTGTGAAGAAGTACAGCTTCACCTCATCGGTGGTATTCTTCCTTTACCATGGGATCCCGACACTATCAGCTGATTGAGCGAAAAACCTGGCGTTCAACAATAGATACAATATATACTTAAGACAGGCATTGTGCATCTCATTGGAGAAATATAGGACAAAGATATTTTTTCGATGAAAAGGCAGATATTGTGTGCATCATAGAAGGAATTTAGGACAAAGACTTTTTCAAATGCTTAAAGCATGCTCCACAAATCTCATAGAGGGAATAATTATAGAACAAAGACTTTTACGATGCTCAAGACAGACATTGTGCACGTCATAGACAGACATTGCGCATCCTACAAAAGGAATGTAGGACAAAAGCTATTGATAACACTTAAGACGTGAAATTGTGTAATTCATATCTTCTTCATCGTTGACTCAGACAGGAACCCCAGAGGCACTGACAAAGGCTGCTGTATGGTTGAACCCCTCCAGTGACCTATAAAGCTTTTCCCTCATCAGTGTGTTGGCAGGCCAGGTCTCTGCTCTAAGCTTTTCATGTGTGGGACAGTGCTGCAGGAGTGTTCCACTGTCATTGGGGCTGTACCCCATGGGGCAACTTGAAGACTCCCCGGTGTGGAATTTTGTGAGCATGTAATGTCTCAGTCTGGAGTGCCCTGTCGTCAGTTTCACAAAGCTCACTTGCTGGTCTGGGCAGCAGGTAGTATGCATCCTTCTTGTTGAATCCGGGTGCTGCTTAAGCCATCTCCTTTTCTTGCTTTATTGCAGTTAGCATGAGGTAAATGAATGAAAGATGCATCAGGGACATCAGTCCTTTCTAACAAAATGGATGTATGGATCTAAACATTTTTTAACTCATTGAAGTACGCACACCAAACATTTACTTACACACAAAAGGACGCAAATCTACCATACACTTACATACATAGGTCTGCACATGGATTGTTTACAACATCGTCGGAGAGTGCACGTAAATTATAACTAATAGAAGGATGTGCATGGACCATTTACTTAGAAGTAAAAACGTCAATCATTTCTCAATCACAGAAATATGCACATTAATAAATTCAATAACTCAGAGAAGTATGTACATCGATCATTGACCAACGTAGAAATACGCACATAAATCTTAAACCAATTCAAAGAGGATACACATAGATTATTAGCTAATACAAATGCAAGTTCATTAATTATTTTCAAATCATGAAAGTACGACATCTATAAGAAAATGAAAACTGCTTTGAAGATGCAGGAACTTTTACAGCAGGAAATAATGTGGTATCAAACCAAATTTCGTTTCTTAATGTTACAAAGACCTGAAGCAACCAATTCTCTACACGTCATTTTCAGGTATGTACATTAATCATTTCTAAGCCATAAAGTATGTCATTTCTGACTCACTGAAGCATATACAGCAATCATTTCTAAGCCATAAAAGTTGGTCGTTTTTGACTGACCGAAGTATGCACATCAATTTCTCTAAGTCATAAAAGTGTGTGTCATGTCCGACTCACAGAAGTATGTACATCACTCATTTCTACGCTCATTAATTATTTCAGAGTCATACAAGTATGTCATTTCTAATCCACAGAAGTATGTATATCAATTATTTCTACCCCCCTATTTCTATAATCTGAGACATAAGAGCAAGCTTTGTTTATAATTCAATATTTCTTGCAGTCATGCAACACCTAGCTGCTCTGTAAGTTGCTGGAATGGTGCTCGGTACTTATCCTTGGAAATTATTGTTTTATTGTAATTTAGTCCCTTGCGGATTCATTCCAAGAACTGGCCCTCAGCACTTGTGTCTTAAGAGGTTATCTTTTTATATTTTCTACTTTTCACAAGAAAATGTAGCTTGTTTTGCTCTTTCATGATTTTCTTTTGCTTCTTAGGTGGCACCTTTAGTTAGTTTTTTGAAAACTCAACAAACATACTATGGTATTGCACACCAGCCTTTTTCTGGTATAGCATTCTTCTTAAAACCGAAAAGGCAGAGGAGTCAATTACCACTTTCCGCGGTCACTGAGGAGAAACAATCAGGTTTCGAAAAATACCGGTATCTGAGCAATACCGGTATTATATGTTAGTGACATGTTAGTGAGCCCTTTCCATTGAGATGGTCTCCCACTTTGGAGACTATAAGCTTGCTGAAGGTTCATTTTGAGAAGCATTTATTTATTCCCCATTCACACCACTCAAGCACATACTGTCAGTTAGGCAGAATCATCTACCACTGCAGATATGAAGGCTTATCACCCCCCTATTTCTCTATAATCTGAGACATAAGAGCAAGCTTTGTTTATAATTATATATATATATATATATATTCACAGGTAAAATTCAAACACTCACACCACGCCTCAACAAAATGATGTCAACAGGTAGATTTGAATAAAATGAATACTAAAACAAGTTGGGCGTCTTTTCCCACAGGGACGACTTTAATTCTCAAGCTTTCGCCACAAAGGCTTCATCAGGATTGATGTGTGTGTGTGTCCTAATGAAGCCTTTGTGGCGAAAGCTTGAGAATTAAAGTCGTCCCTGTGGGAAAAGACGTCAACTTGTTTTAGTATAATCTTCTCTCTCTCTCTCTCTCTCTCTCTCTCTCTCTCTCTCTCTCTATATATATATTTTAAAAAGTTCAGTATTCCCAAGGGGCAGGGGACTGCTTCACAGCAAAAAGCTGACAAAATGTTGCACGCAGGACAACAAAGACAGGAGTCATGTGTTTGACTGGCTCTTCCACCCAGAGGCGCATGTGCTCCACTGTTCTATCGGCTCGCTCTCTTCAGGATGGTTTAGTATCACTCACTGCCGATGTTATATAGCCTGATGTGCGAGTTGGCTGCACGTTGTATTTCAATTTTGTTTACAATTGTATTTGCACGTGCGGGTTGGCTGCATGTGTAGCTCGGTTCTCAAGTTATTTGTGGTTCAGAGTGTTTTGCTAACAACGATTTCCATTTGCCTGCAGTTGTTTACTATTTCTATTTTGGTGTTTAGAGTTGCTAGATGTGGTTTGCAAAGTATAAACCATTTTTCTGTTAAGCATAGGTTGCATCTTTTTGAAATGTTATTGTATGGTGATGCCCTTTTTATGATTTTCCAGGATATGTTGTAGTTTACTTTTTTTTATCTTTGAGTCTCCAAATGTATTTGCTCAGTTTCTGTTTGGTTTTTGTGTATTTTTCTTTATTGAATGACTGTTTGTGTGGTTTGCATATCTGGTTTTGAAATGGTTTTCAGTGATTCCTATGTATGTTTCTTTTTCATTTCCTGATGTCACAGTAGCTTGGTATACAATGTTATTATAGAGGCATTTATTGTTTAGTGGACATTGTTCTTTATTGGTGCAATTGCAAGATTTCCTTTCATCACCCTTCTTTGCTGCATTGCTTTTCGTTTTTGTTGGATGAATCAATTATATTTTTAAGGTTGGGCATACATGAATATGACAGTTTGATGGTGTTTTTGTTGAATATTTTGGACAGTTTTGTGTTTTTGGGAATGATGCTGTCAGAATTTTGAAAAATTCTTTTCCTACGTTTGTTTTTACTCTACCATCATATGGGGGGTTATACCATGTGATTTTTTTTTTCCTGTTCTTTTTTGTTTTTGTTCATGTTAATATCTGGACTGTATTGTAGTTTGTAGCTATAACCACTTTTATGTAATGCTTCTTGGTATTCTGCTGCTGCGTTATTGAATACTCTTTCATTGTGAGAGAGATTGGATAATCTCTTGTTTATACCATTAGGAGCCGCTGACAATACTTGGGTTATTGAACAGCAGAGCTGACCACTCAGACTGTTCCATATTTTTTTTTATCTCCCTTGCATCCTTAAATGGATCCTCAAGCCTAGGCTCAAAGATTGTCCCCTACATTTTAATACTGTTTGCATAATGTTTTTAGTTTTTCAGCAACTTTTTGCCTCTCTGTTCTTTCGGTTTTGTTTTAAATTACTACCTTTCGCTGGCTGCTTTGGGGGTGCTGTTGGATTCTTCTTTGAACCCTTGGTGGTGAGAACACCACAGAATTACGGACTGTGGTGTGTCTCTATTTGACCCCAAGAGAGCACAAACACAATCAGCCGTGTCTCCCTGATGAATTCCGGTCCAGCGGACGAAAGGCCTAGGAGCAGGCGATACATATAGATCTCTCTTTGAAAGGGATTGCGAAGGTTCTCTCATGCAGCTAGTGAAGGGTTTTCATTTTTATTATATATATATATATATATATATATATATATATATATATATATTGTTTTTTTTTAAATATAAATTTCAAACTTTTGCCAAGTCATTATTATAATGATGGAAGAATTGTTAATGTACACTTATTTACCTTCACTACTTAATTGTTCAGCATTATGTGTGTATATATACATAAAATGGTGAGTGGGGCGTTGGCTACGCGCATGTGTGAAAGTGGCTTGTGTGTGTATATGTGGGGGGGGGGGTGGGGGGATGGAGTTGCTGTCAGGCATGACAGGTTTGTGAGGGTTTTTTTTTTTTTGGGGGGGGGAGGGGTGGGGGTGAACGATTTTCCCCTTTTTCTGTTTGAGTGTGACTGCTTCCTTGCCAGTGAAATAAACTCCCCTGAGGAAGGCCCAACGGCCGAAATATTGGGATACCACAGCCCACTTGTTTTGTGTTTTCCAAGATATATTGTTGAACAATTTAGTAGTGGGAGCGCAAACAAGTGTGTCATTTACTATTTCACATAAGTATGTCATCATTTATTTACTAAAAGAAACATGCATGCAATTTACCAATATATGCAAGTATTACACTAAACAAATATGATTCTATCTAAGTATCTCTGCATTAATTGCTGTTTGGACCTACGCCTGAAAGAACGGATCAGGTCTGGCTCCAAAGATGGATTCACACAAGCGCTGTGTCAAACTGCACACTGTGTTGCCGGTAGAAATCCCAGTCAGTCTCAGACTGAAGTGTGCCGGCACTGTAGATCAGCAGCTCACACTCTCTCTCCGGCTTCCTGTCCCTCCCAAAGCCACGTTTTCTCATTTGCAGGTTGACTGCTGTACATCCGGATTCTTTCACGCATGCGCTGATACAGCCAGTGACGCTCCTGGCCCAAACGGTTTTGATGACATCAGCTGTCGCTTTCTTGCTTTGATGTCGGTGGAACGTATTGGACACTGCATAAACAGAGAGCCATAAAATATCTATCCCCCTCTCTCTCTCTCTCTCTCTCTCTCAGGGCTGAATGGCTGAAAAAAGCATTCACATTTGCTTATTTATTACCCTGGTAACCTAGAATTTCGTTTCGTTCTGTTCTCTCTCTCTGTGTGTGTGTGTGTGTGTGTGTGTGTGTGTGTGCCCTGAAGGGACAAGGGCCCATATATTTAAAAAAAAAAGCATCCAGTTGGTTATCTGCCACCCTTGGGAATAAAGATTTACTCTCTCTCTCTCTCTCTCTCTCTCTCTCTCTCTCTCTCTCTCTCTCTCTCTCTCACTTGACGTCCAGTGATCTGTTGGCTCCTCTTTGGAAAAATGGTGAACTTATGTTCTGAACCAGACTGAAACTGACCACATGCCCATACATTTTTATTAGGGTAAATGTAGAAGAAAGTAGTATAAACATATGATTGTTCATAAAAGAAATCGTATAAGGCTATGTTGATTGATAAATTAGTTCATGCTGCTCCTAATCAACGTGTGTTTTGGGACACGGTGCGTATGGCTTTTCCAAAAAAAAGGAACACAAGAAGGAATCAAATTACTGAATGGTTTCAACATTTCCAAGCATTACTGGAAAAAAAAGATGAAAGAGCTATTGGTCAAGACACACCTGATGAGAATTTGTTGCCTATCTGCCAATAACAGGGGAAGACGTTTTTTCTCAGCACTGCATAAATAAACCCTATGAAAGCAGTGGGCCCTGATGGTCTGGGTTGTTGAGATATTGAAGAATGCTCACGAACTGGTAGTTCCATTCTTTGTCAAATTTTGCAATGTACTTTTGGATAGATATGTATATCCGGAATGCTGGACTGAATCTGTTATCTTGCCATTATTCAAACAAGGGAATGTCAATTAGCCTGGCAGTTAAAGAGGTATTAGTTTATGTCATACAGGAAGTAAAGTATACAGAACCATTATAAACAGACGATTGCAAGCATGGGTTTGAGGAGAACAATATTACAGGGGAATGTCAGGCAGGGTTTAAAGGGGATACTCTACCGTTGATCATCTTTTTACTTTAATGGCTTGTCTGCAAGAATAGTTTTCCTCAAATCGTAAACTTTATGCTGCATTTATTGATTTCGAAAAGTGTTTCAATACTATTAACAGGAACCTTTTATGGTTAGTACTGTTAAAGAATGGAATCAGATGTAAACTATATCGTTGTGTGAAAAGTATGTACGTTAGTGTGAAAGTGCGTGTGTGGTGGGGTGCCAGGTTTACAGAGTATTTTCAATGTTCTTCTGGCGTTAAACAGGATGATATCTAGTCCGATTTTGTTTTCGTTATTTATAAATGAATTAGCTCTCGAAATCATCAGTAAGAGAAGCCATGGTGTTGCGTTCATGTGCGATGCTTTTAGACTATTTGTCCTCTCTTGTTGGCAGATGATGATGTTCTTCTTTCAGAAACTGTAGTTGGTTTTCAAGCCCAACTGAACAACCTACAAAGAACAGCCTCTGTATTAAGTCTTAAAGTCAATCTAAGTAAAATGCTGAATTGAATAGATATCCTACCACTGTTAATTCGATTGTAAATTGTGTCCGTTATTGCTTGATTTTATTTTAAAGGGATAACTACAGGTTGCCCCGAAGAACTTATATCTTGCTAAGGGATTTGGATGATACGGGCAAGAGTACTTGGGTTACGAATGTACGATTATATTTACAGCAAAATGGTTTTGGAGATGTAAGGATAGTCAGGGTGTGGGATATGTGCGTGAATTTTTGCGAGTGTTTAAGCAGCGATTGAGAGATTGCAGAAGGCAAAATGTGAGCGAGCATCTGAATAACAGTGAACGTTTTAAATGCTTACAACATGTTCTGTGACCCTTTACCCTGTTTACGGAAACATTTATCCCTAGATATTGATAAACAATTGAAATATACCATGACAACATTTCGTTTTGGTACCTCCGCCTTCAAGGTGCATCTGTATAGATACAGGAGGCATGAAACACAAATCTATTATGCCCATTATGTAATGCGTCTGCTGAAAATGAAATATATTTCGCATTGTGCGGTCCCGTCTTACAAAGTTTAATGAAACAGTATATTGTCTCTAATTGTTACAAAATTCCTATGACCTTCCGTTTATGTTTGTTAATGTCTCTTAATAACAGCGAACCGTAAGGAAACTGCATCTTTTTACATCAGGCTTTCAAGGAGAGAGCGGTCATTAAGCCGTGATAAACTGGTAATGGAAATGATCCTCGCAGAAGTTTTACCTTTTCCTTTCATGAATTTAGTTTTCTGTTCCATTTCTTAGTTTTATCCACCTAGTGGCGAATATAATATGAGTAAAAAGCCCTTGTAGATTAGTTAGTAGTTAATTGTAATCAATCCTGAATCAGTACCCACCATAGCAAATAGAGCACATGCAGATTAGTTAGTAGTTAATCGTAATCGACCCTGAATCAGTACCCACCATAGCTAATACGTTCTACCACAATTTTGCCTGGCGGCATGTCAGTAACCAAAGCATGTGTGGTTACTGAAACGTATGAAGGTGAACTTTGCATAAGGCACCGGAAGGAGGTGTGAACGTGCCTCACCTGCCGGTGCCTCCTGCAGCATGAGGACGGTGCCTCCCCTCAGGTGAAGCCACCTGGGACACGACAGCGTGTCTATGCTTTCAAACAGCGCGGGGCTGAGTGGGTGGAGAACACTGTTGTAGCCTCACCAACGTTCCAACGGTTTAGTGATCTTGTAATTTCAGTGTTTCCGCACATAAAATCAGTCCCGATTTTAAAAGAAACGAACATATTAGTAAAATAACTGCAGTTCTCAGTGGTTGTGTCAGATGTTGGAAACATGCCTCGGAATGATGGCAGGCGAAAACGGCGGTATCCAATGATGAATTCAACGTCTTATGCTTTGTATTTACAGTGATTGCACCGGTAAATAAAGTGTTCAAGTTTTCCTGTTGGTCGTGTTTAGCTGCCGTGTTCAGAAGCCAAGTTTCGATATAACTGTATGATCCACTGGGCCAAGTTGTTATCAGGCAATACTATCATAAGGTGGATAACCCCAACAGGTGTGTGTGTGTGGTGTGTGCAAGTGTGTATGTGTGCGTGCGTGCGTGTGTGCGTGCGTGCGTGCGTGCGTGCGTGCGTGTGTATGTGTGTATGTGTGTGTGTGTGTGCGTGCGTGCGTGCGTGCGTGTGCGTGCGTGCGTGCGTGCGTGCGTGTGTGTGTGTGGATCTATTTAATAGGGTGAGAGAGGGTGATAAAGGGGAGACACGACCTGTCCAACATCATACGTATCCTAAAAAAAAAAAAAAAAAAAAAAAGTAAGATGGACAGCGAAAACAGCCATTTTTCAGTTCAGGTGCTAGCCAGATTCGATCTTGTTACTGTCCACCCTGTGCCCCACCCCCCAGATCCCTACTACTGTGTACTTGAGTTGCTGATGCTGATCCTCACCGATCATCGCCGGTGCTCCTAGCACCTCCATTTCGCAGAAGTGCAGCGGTTCTGTATCATTGTTCTGCACCAAAGTGACGTAGCGCCCCACGACTGGCTGAGAGCAAATGAGGGCGACTGTGGAGCCTTGGGGAACCGGTTCTGAACGATGCACGCACACAAGACTGGAATCCTGGCGGCTGCTGGTAGGACTGAGTATGTCACGGTCAACGATGACGTCGAAGTTTGGCTAAACGGTAACCTGTAAACGAGATGGCATTGTTGATGTGAGTCCAGCAAGTCACTGTCTTTGGGTTCAGAAAGGGTCATGGCCACTCCCTCTGAACTCAACCAAAATCTCTTTGTATGAATTCATGTGTGGTTCTAACCCACGAACCTCCATCCACATGGACAGTGCTATGCCACCTTCATTTCCCAAGTTCTGTCAGGGTGTTTGCTGTCAAAGCACAGCAGAATGCAGTACCGTATTTCACATCAATGAATAGCACTACAAGTGCGCGCGCGCGCAAGCGCGCACACACACACACACACACACACATACGCACACACACACACGCGCACGCACGTACGCACGCACACCCCCATACAAGCTCACGCTTGCGCGCGCTCGCACGCACGCACACTTGCAAACATACACGCGCGCGCGCGCGCGCACACACACACACACACACACACACCTACCCACTTATCCATTCACACACACACACAAAGACACACACACACACACACACACACACACACACACACACACACACGCACACACACACACACACACACTCTCTCTCTCTCTCTCTCTCTCTCTCTCTTTAAAATTCGTTCATCTTCTACCCCTATTCGAGGCATAGAGGATACAATACAATGCGTGCATCATGTTTCAACAAGATACACAACAAAACTAAGCATACACACACACACACACACACACACACACACACACACACACACACACACACACACACACACACACACACACACACACACACACACACACACACACACGCACGCGCGCGCGCACACACACACACACACACACACACACACACACACACACACACACGCACGTGCTTGCTCGCTCGCAGGCTTCTGAGTAACGATCGAATGATTTAGAACTTAACAAACACACATATCTTAGTATTGATCTACTGGTTTTGTTTAAGTCTACATTTTCAGCAATGATGGTCCCCAACTTTTTTTTCCCCATTGATTATCTATTCTATGATCGAATGTGATATCACAGTCAGCATTGCAAAATGCAATGTATTCACGATTCAAAAGAAATTTGCTAGCTCTCTTGTCTGGGATGTGATCTTCCCAAACTGTCGCTATAGATTTCACCTGTTGCTGTCTAATCATTCGGTCTACATTGATAACTTTACGTCCACATTTCACCGGCTTTGCGATTATTGATACGCCTATAATCATTGGTCTGATTTTCTTTGCAGAATGATGTCAGAATAAGATTCTGTTTTTATTCTTGTCGCATGTACTGCTCAGCCCAGTCATGAAATCTGGCCTGTCTCTATTCTGACGAGAAACATTAACCATCAAGCAACTGGCAATCCTGGAATGTATAGACACTTCCACCCCCACCCCCCTCCTTCCCCCTCCATTTCACCTTGAAAACTCTGGATAACTCCACCTTGAAGGAAAGCTGCTTTTTGTTAAATAGTAAGGCCAAATGGTGTGAGATATGTGCCTCTTTGTCTGTATAGTGAGCATTATAGACAGATTTTTAGTCCAACTGAGGTCACTCCCTTCTGTTTTTTTTTTTTCAGGAAAGCAACACATGGTAGAAAGAAGTCTTATGTGAAGGAGAGCGAATACCGAAAGTCGAAGCCACCAGAATTCCAAGTTAAGTGTGAACGTTCGTCATAAATCAGATCCAAGACCATTATGTGGGATGGGACATTGACTGTTTCTGTACCTATCATCGTATCGGTCTTTGCAGCTCATTACATGAAGCATTATTGATCTTGGTCCTTGCAGCTCTCTGAATAAAGCATTATTCTTTTGACCAGAGCTCTTGGTCCTTGCTGCTCGCTGCATGAAGCATTATTCTTTTGACCAGAGCTCTTGGTATCAGCAATCCCCCCTGGACATAACCCGGTCAGAGATTTCTCTTCAGAATCCACGGCGTTCTGCCCTAATCCCTCCAGGCAGTGAGATCATACTTAAACCAACATGCCCAGTGTCAACCCTTGCATTAAAAAAAAACTACATCACTTGCAATCATGTTAAATCCCATCTCATCTCTTTGCTGTGCCAGTGTGCCTCCCCCTTCTCCCTCCCTCCCCCTCCCTCTCGACCCCCACCCCCACCTCCCTCAAAAAGACATATGTACTGTTTGTAATCATCACCCCTGAAGACAGAATGTCGCTACATTCATAATGCGATTAAAAACAATTACCTTAGCAAATTTCTTTGAAGAGAAGGAAGAAGATGAAGGAAGACGAGGAGAAAGGAGGAGGAGGAGGAGGAGGAGGAGAAAGATGATGAAGAAGAAGAAGAAGAAGAAGAAGAAGAAGAAGAAGAAGAACAACAACAACAACAACAACAACAACAACGACAACGACAAATAAGGAGAAGAAGACAAGCACGAAATTACAAAAACACACAACAAAAACGACAAAACAACAAAGAAGAAGAAGAAGAAGAAAAGAAGAAGAAGAAGAAGAAGAAGTAGAAAAAGAAAAAGAAGATTTATTCATATAGGCCCTAGCCCATAATGAAGGAGGGGGTAATATGAAACAAATCTTTTCGGAAAAGAAACAGGAACAAATCAATCAAATATTCATCAAAGTGCAACAGGTAATCGACTAACTGAATATCAAACAGTACACAACAATTAATTCTTAACTGCATACTATACTTCTAATCCTAAACGCTTGTACAAGAAAACAGCAAAACGTTTTATGGTGGCTTCGTTTGTGGATGCCATGAGTAATGAGAGTCGAAATAAAGAAGGATGCTTAGAATATTTTTGATCAATTAATTGATTCCTCAGATCATTCAAAACAGGACAGCAGAACACAAAGTGAACCTCATTTTCTTCGGCATTTTTACACAACGGACAGAGAAGATCACATTTGCTATCTTCCTGTAACGATAATAATGAACAAAAAGTTCAGAAATACCTAATCTGAACTTTGTCATAATATACCTTAAATGATTGTCTATTTTAATTGATAGATATGATGGAACACAATGTATACTTCTGAACTGTCTGTAAAAAGCAAAACGATCGCTTTCTTGAATATGCCATGACCATTCTTGCCATCTACAATCGATAAGTCTATTCCGAAAAATCCGAAGGAAATCATTCATATTTCCGACACCCTGTTGTAACCACACAAAACCAAAACCAAGTTCATATAATCTAACCCTCACATTTGAAACCCAGTTTACTCTTCCTCTCGCATCCAAATCATATAACATATTATATGCTTTCCTTGGCAACCTTGAGATGTCCATTTGTGTTATTTTTCAGCCAATAGCGTATACACTTGATAGCAGAATTTCAATATATCGGATATCTGTTTACTTCGCCATAGATTAAATCGTTAGGTGTTCGCATGCTCACTCGTAAAAACTTCTTCAGCGCAAATAAATGAACATTTTCACAGTAAGCAGCAGAATCATAAAGTCCCCAAAGTTCAGCTCCATATAGTGCGATAGGCTGTACCTGAGAGTCAAACAATTTCATGAATATAGTTTTAAAGATGTGTTTTCTAATTTTGATAGCTGTTGCATAATGCAGAGTAATGCACGCTTGGCTCTACTTGCAAGATCTTTACATGCAAAAGTGAAGCTTAATTTTGTTGAAAAATATATTCCCAAATATTTATATACGTTAACTACAGGCATCACCACTCCATTGTAAGTCACTTTTCTCTAATTCCTAAATACCCACCTTTTTCTAAACACGATAATGTTGCTTTTTGACATGTTGACTTTTAGCTGGAGTGAAGTTGCAGATCGGAACAGACTATTTAGTTGAGTTTGCAAGCCTATAACAGTTTCAGAGAGATCAAAAACAACATCGTCAGCCAAAAGAAGTATAAACAATTCAAGAATATCACAGGTAAATTGTGCACCATGTTTTCCAGTTTTAACAACTTCTGAGGTCAACTCGTTAATGAAAAGAGAGAGACAAAACAGGACTACATACATCCCCTTGTTTTACACCTGAGGTACATTGAATATAATCAGTCATGTTACCCCCACACCGAACTTTAGCTTTTACACAGGAATACATGCTTATTATACACTTAAGCAGCTTACCATGAACGCCAGCTTTTAACAGAATAGGCCAGAGAAGAGAGTTCTATTCACTGAATCGAATGCCTTTTCAAAGTCTATAAAAGCTACATATAATTTACGATTTAAAGAAAACTGTTTTTGCACACAGGCCATCAAAGTAAACATATGATCAACTGTTGAATAGTTGCGTTTAAATCCTGCCTGATATTCGCCAGTTATATTATTATCTTCAATCCATCCCTGCAGCCTATGAAACATTGTTTCGCAACAGATTCATGAGAAAATTAACTATGCCGTCGGTCTAATTGATGTCAATATAAATGAAGCCTTGAATGTTTTCAATACATGTATTAAAGATGCTGCAGAGTGTATGAAAAAAGAAATAAGAATTAATAATGATTTAAAGACCAAAGACTGGTTTGATTCTGAATGTCATCAAAATAAAAGAAAAGTACGTAATTTACTTAAGAAATTTAAACGTACACAACACGACAAAGATCGTGATAGTTACTGTAGGGCGAGAAGAGAGTATAAACATTTGCAAAGGATAAAGCGGAAGCAATTTAACAATACATTACTGACTGAACTGATCGCATCTATAGAGAATCAAAAAGAATTTGGAAGAACGTACATCGGGTTTCATTAAAAAGAAGACAACCAGCGAACAGTATTAGTATGGAAACCTGGTATGAACATTTTACGACACTTCTAACTAAAGATTTAGAGCATAATAGTGAATTTCAGTGGAATCAAGGAGAAGGGGAAAATGATTATTTAAATCGTCCAATATCCAAAGAGGAGGTGGTAATTGCATTAAGAAAAGTTAAAAACCGTAAGGCTGCTGGGCCAGATGGTATAATTGGTGAACTGCTGAAGTATGCATGTAAAACAGATGTAATTTTGAACTTCTTTGTTACCTTCTTTAATTCTTTATTCAACAAGGGAATTTATCCTGAATATTGGACTGAATGTATTGTTCTACCACTGTATAAAAAAGGCGACGTGAATAATCCTAACAATTACAGAGGATTTCTTTAAGTGACACGAGAGAGAGAGAGAGAGGGAGAGAGAGAGAGAGAGAGAGAGAGAGAGAGAGAGAGAGAGAGAGAGAGAGAGAGAGAGAGAGAGAGAGAGAGAGAGATTATCTTGAAATGGCCCAGCCGATGGCAAAAGGCCATGTCGGGGCTGTCACCCTGTTGATGTAAATGCTCAAAATAGATTTTAAAAAATATACACGCACAACTCATTAAAACACACTCAATAAACACACCATAATTTTGTCACAAACCTTTCTTCCATAAAATCATAGAAGAAAAATGTTGATCTAGTAAAGAAATTCAAAATTCACATCAGTTGGGACATCTCTAAACAAAATGTTCATGAAGCCTGCTACACAGTAATTATGTCTGACATCATGCAAGTCTCCAACACTCTATGAACATGTGTTTTACGATGAATGGCACGTATCATGGAATACACTGTGGGTCTTCTTCTTCCTTAGAAACAGTGGAATGGGTGTAAAGCAATTGACATAGGACTGTTTCTTCTTTAAAGCCATGCGTGGAACATAGTAAACATTCTTTTCAATGGATATGGGAACTTGTTATCCGCCTGCAAGTTCCATTCTTCTTATGAAAGGCCTGGGCTTTCGGGTTCGAATCGGTGTAAGGGACAGAGAACCTGCTCAACTCCCTGTGGCACTCTTGACAAGGTGATCAACTACCTCATTGCCTTGAATGCTCACATGACCTGAATCCCAAGCTGAAACTATATTGTGTCCATCAGATTTCAGACACGGTATAGTTCGAACAATTTCAGCAGTTCAGGGTGCTTAGGGCTACGGTCAGCAATGGTTTTCAAAGCAGAGACAGAGTCCGTCTGAATGAGGAAATCATAATGTTTTGATTTAGACACCATTTCAAGATTGCTGTCAACTCAGCAGTGTATATGGAGTGTCGCCTGGAATGCCTTCAGACCATCTCTGAGAAGGAATGGTTGTGCAAAACACAACAGAGGTCACCCCTTCTTCAGATTTCGAGCCATCAGTAAATAGTCTTTTGAAAGATGGACGTTTCGAACAGAGTTTCAAAAAAAAATGAAGTATACCATATAGATGATGGTGTCTTTACAATACGGGACCACATTAATGCAGATATCTGGGGTGAGAAAAGTTTCTCATGGATCGTAAGCAAGCTTGGGGTGAATCTCTGCACCATTCCAATAGCGAACAATATGAACTTCCAAAGGTGGAATTGAACTAGGGTGGTCTTCAAATTTTTTGAAGAACTTTGGGTCAACACACACACACACACACACACACACACACACACACACACACACACACACACACCACAATGACTAGAACCAAGAACTGTGAAATTCAACCAATGAATCTTCGAATCATGTTGGTTCAGTTAATGCAATACCTAGTGAATCCCTACACATACACAACAGCGAGTTGGGTACGAGTGGATAATTCATACTATCCAATTCTAACTCATGTTCCATTCCCCTGAAACTACCCATTGTACCTACATCCCAGGTCTTCCGACAAGCCAGGACTGATGCTTCAAGTGCTTACTTCGAACCGTGGCCAACAAAGGTACCAACCGACTAATAGCTTGAAGCCTTCCCAAAGGTGTTCACCCCTCACCAAGCAAATCTGAATGGTAATCATGACCCATTTGCAGACTGACGGTCAATGAGCCGAGACGGTCACGTGCTGTGATTGTCTTTCCCCAAACGCACTTAACACCAGCAAATAGCCGGTGGTGGAGGCTAGATGCCGTCTTCGCCCAGGGCTGGCAGTTTGGTATGTACTTGTTACTACCCTCCTGGACATGCGAATCACTTCCCAGTAACTCTCTCCCTCCTTCAGCATCCACCTCAGAGTACCCCCACTGGTGATGCCGGAGTTCACACAGCTGAAGGATCCAAGGAACTAATCTCAGCATTGGCAAAATTACCCTTACATTGCTTAAAGGACTGAAGAACATTCGGCTGACTTGTAACAGTCTGGTGATAATGTTGAGCTGGTTTGCCTTGATTTGTAATTAT
Organism: Conus betulinus; assembly: GCA_016801955.1. NCBI lineage: Eukaryota > Metazoa > Mollusca > Gastropoda > Neogastropoda > Conidae > Conus > Conus betulinus. The sequence goes on from JADBJO010023579.1 coordinate 23,012, forward strand.
GTTGACATTCAGAGCTAGATCAGGTGTTTTGATCATTTGCACTTTGCTAGACGCAGTTAGAATACTGTGTTTTGAACAATTTATGAGAATGTCTGTAAAGCAGTGTCCAGACTTTGGACAACTTCCTCTTCGATAAGTTCTTTTTGAATACGTCCTGCAAAGAGGTCCCAGGTAGCTTCTGGATAATTGAGTTGCTGAGGTTAACTGCAGCTTTCTTTACTCTCATATATTTAAAAAAAAATTCTTCATAAAGATTGTTGTGAGTGTGCTATTTACAGTCTAGAACCAGTGAGGGATCGCATATTGACACGTCTAGACATGAAAATGTACCCATGGAAGAATGGAGATATGCTGAAAACTGATCATTTAGAAAACGGAAATCCTGCTCTGAAAAGACATTTTCAAGAAGCAGACCTTTGGATGAAGAAATCACATTATCACAATGCCCATTAGAATTGCCCAACAGCCAAAAAAGGTCATGGAAATTCTTCATTCACGCTATTTAGCTTGTTGACTAACATATGCAGATGGAAATAAATATAAGAATAAACTGTTATCGTTTGATGCAAAGCAATTCTAGCAAGTAAAGCACGATGAGGAGCATTCAGATCAATAGAATTGAACAAGAGATTTGTGACTGAGTAACCAAGCTCCTCCCATTATGCCATTTCCAGTGGGTTGTGCTGGTTTGGAGAATAACTTTAAGCCAAAAAGGGTTCAAGATATTTGACTGGGAGGGGACTGAAATAGCTCAGTTGGTAGAGCGCTTGACTTGTGATCCTGGGGTTGCGGGGTCGAATTTCGGGACATGGGGATTTTTCCCTCGGAGTTAACATTGGTTCTGACTCCATTTCCCATAAAGTCCTTCGAATGAGACTACAAACTGAGGTTCCATGTGTGAACGCACGCACAACATCTTGCACACACATGAAATTCCATCACCAACAAATCTTAAATAAATGTCAGCGAACCGCCCAGAGAAACGTGGACAAACGAGCAAGACAACACACAACGCCTTCCTTGCGCTGAACTCAGAAGCAATCTGAAGCGATCAAAGCTAGGTGCATTTTCGTTATTTTGTCCATCTTTATTTCACCTGAGGAAGACCTAAGAGGTCGAAACGCGTTGTGTGTTGTCTTGTGACTCGTTTGTCCACGTTTCTCTGGGCGGTTCGCTGACATTTATTTAAGATTTGTTTAGATTTCCGCGCCTGCAGTCGTTTCACTTTGCAACTAGACCCAGCACCAACTTTTGGAAGAGAAGGCCAGTTTGGCCGTTAGTATGGATGACATGTTACACATAGCATGCACCTTCCCTGAAGATGGAGTATGGCTGCCTTAATGGCGCGATTAAAAAAGGTCATACACACAAAACTCCACTGCCTGTTTATACAGACAATGTCTACAGAAGTATCAGCCTGTGTATGCAGAAAGAAACACATAATTGACAGTGAATCTCTTTCTCCTGGAGACCAATGACCACAGGCTTCAGCTGTTGACAGGACAGCTGCAGCTCCACGAAAATTTGAATTAAAATTTCGGATATTTCATTGAAATAAGGTATTATCCATAGTGATATGACAGTGGTAGACACTTCAGTTCATCTTTCACGTCCACATCTGAAACCTGCTGCACTAAAGATAAATGTGAAACAACTACTCTTTCCTTTTCATAGAGTCTTCAGTCCCACCAGCCAACCACCCTCCTGATTGAGACCCAGTGGGAGAGTTTGGAGACTTCAGGGCCACTTCCACCATCTTTACTTTTGGTTGAGTTTCAGATTTGAGATCAGAGGGTAGAAAGGTGAGGGAAGGTTTCCCGGAACGCCCAGCAACAGAGGGTTTTTCTGACTACTGGCCAGTCTGGGAGAGACACTGTCAAATCCTTCTTGATAGGGGCGAAGAATGACTTATTGAAAACTATCTGATTACCAACAACCAGCTTCTTGGTTTTTGAAATGGATTTATCTTTTCAGTTTTCACTTTTTAATTGATTTTTCAGTTGCCACTTTGGGCTGCCCCGTGAGGAAGAGGGGTGGGTGCCACTGCAGCAGGCACAAAGGGCTGCTCTCCAGTAACGCCCCATGTGGATTGTTTTGCAGCAAAGACATTAATCTTTTCCTCCAAGCACCTGTCTTGAATGTAGCCAAATTGCTGGCAGCCAGCAAATGCACACTTCATTTCAGATGGGACATGGAGGTCTACTTTGAATCTGAAGTTTGTGAAAAAAAACATTGAGGTCAGGGCACTTGATGACTCCTCTAGATGGATTCAGCTACTTGTGTGGAGACACTGTTAAATCTCAACCCCACCCTCCCCCTGTCAACCAACTTTGTAGCACTTTGGGGTTGTTTTGATTGGTGTTGTGACTGGCATTCAGTGAAAAAGTAGCCTTTGGATGGATTTTGGGTTGCCTGCAATGTCCTGGAAGCCTTACTGGATCGGAAAAGGGACTAACGCAGAAATAGTTTTTTTTTTTCAGTGCCTTCCTGCACTACGCCCTGTCTGATTGTTTCTGCTGCTTCTGTGTCAGAGCCATTGTCAATAATGGAGTCCTGGAACAGTTTAGCATGTATCTGTACTCTCTGGTCTCTATCTTGTTTTTGCTTTTTTTTTTTTGGGGGGGGGGGGGGGGAGTATAGTGAAGAAATCATCTTGTATTCGATTGAATGTCAATCCTCCATCCAGCATGGAGTACAGATAAGAGACCAGCGCCAAGAGAATGTCTTGACCCCTTCCAGGAAACCAACAAATTCAATCTCCCCATGTTCATGACGAACTCCTCAGAACAGAGAGTGGAGCACCACAGAGGTTACCTTGGCTGACGAAGGAACTGCCTGGCTTGACCCTGCCCCATGCAAGGGTAATGGACTGATACACATGGACCAGTGTGTACCTCCTGTTTAGAAGAGGTCAGAGCCAAAGACATGTGTTAAAAACACCTGCCCTATCCATTCCCAGCCAGGACCTTATTCCCCTCCATCACAGGTCGCACCACACATCAAACACAGCGTATCTTAAATAGACCATAATTATGTAGAAAAGAATCCCCAAAGGAGATAGGAGAGATCTATTAAGAAAGGCGGAAGTGAGAACAGGGATAAGGCGGGATACACTTTGTCAGACCCTTCCCCTGTCTGACATGAGAAACTGTACCAGGGGCATCAAATCCTATCACCTCCTGCTTAAGCCCAGTCAGCAACTTGGCCTATGCAGGCCTAAAAGCGATATCCAGAACTAGCATTCCATCCAGCAGAGCCTAAGAGATAACTGGACCACGCAAGTCCTGACCCTGGCAGGGTCGTAATTGGGGAGGTGCTGAGAGCAAGAAGAAGACAAGGAATAAGCTGTAGAGAAAAGAACAG
>JADBJO010023580.1:0-10000 GCA_016801955.1 Conus betulinus
CCGCCCCCCGGCACCACCACCACCCCACCCTCCCCCTTCCCTCCGCCCCATTCTCTCTCTGTCATCCTCCCCCTTCTACTTGGAGAGGCCACCACCCGAACGAGGAAACTTGTATGGTATCATGCCAATGTCAAAAAAACAAAGAAAACAACGGCAGGGGGTGGGGAAGGGGGACTGCTTTCATCGAGGGCCCAGACGTGTTTTTGTTTGAAAAACGCCGCGAGGGGTGTGCACTTCAACGAATAATTCAGCGGATATCTGGGAAGCGAAAGAAGAAACAAAGAGAGGTGAAGAAAGGAGGAAACAAAGAACCGAGAAAAAGAAACAAAGAATGAAAAAAAAAAAAAAAAAAGCAGAGACAGAAATAATGCGAAACCCCCCCCCCCCCCCCCCCCCCCCCCCCCACACCCACACACACATACACACAGACACAAGCGCGCATGCACCGCGCGAGGCGCCACACGCGGCGCGCGCGCGCACACACACACACACCATCAGAGAGAGAGAGAGAGAGAGAGGAGAGAGAGAGAGAGAGAGAGAGAGAGAGAGAGAGAGGCAGGCGAAGGCAGACAAACAGACCAGACACTCAAAGAGAGTGAAAAAACGAGAAGAAAAAAAATGCAGGGATTCGGGGACAGATCTTAAGCGTAGCTGCACTCATTATGCGTCCTGTGTATTTGTCTGCCGAGTGTCGGTCCCGTGACCACAGGTGTTGGGCGTGAGCAATACTCCTCTTCAGTGATCGAGCGCTCGCTCCTGCTGACAGTGCCAGAGTATGAGGAAAGGCGAAGCGGGGTTGAGGGGGGGGGGGGGGGGGAAACTATGTAAAGGAGGACGGGGTTAATCGAAAAACGGGGGAGGGAAGGGGGAAAGGGAAAAAAAGGCGGGTTTCTTTTTTTTCTTTTTTTTTCTTTTTTTTTTTTTTTTTGAACGTGTTTTCTGAGGAGAAGGTTAAACGATTTGGGCGCGTAGATTTGGAGACTGCAGGTGTGTCTGTGGTGTACGTGTGTGCGCGTCTTCGCGGGTTTTGAGTGTATGCAGACGAAGGGCGTGCACAACGCCTTCCTGGCACGTGCGCGAGGAAAGTTTAAAGCTCTGGCCCTCAATTCACTCAGAGACAAACAGACCAGACACACACACACACACAACCACAAACACACACAAAACAACACACACACACAACCGAAGAAAGAAAAAAGCAAGATGTGGACGATGAAGAAAACTAGAGCCGCGCGTAATTTCAATGAAAACTAATAAATAAAACTACATTGTCCAACAGGAAAATTTACTGTCCTATGCGCTATTTCAGAAAACAACAACGAAAAAAAAAAAAAACTCTATATTCAGTAACCAATAACAGCACAAACTTACGAACTCTAGTCCTAGCTATCCCATTATCAACTTTCGACACCAACGTTCCGCCGTAGGCGAGCTAAGGTCTTGTCAGACGTGTCGCGGGTCATTAAACAGAATGATGTGATGGTGCTTCCCTTCCCCTCGCCGAGGGGATTCTGTCTAACGGACACTCCCACACCACCCATACCTTCCGTGCAGCCTTCGTTCTCTGTTCAGGCCATGTGTCTGGAGCTCCTTCAATGGGCTCTCTCTGCTGTCGCCTGCCTCTCTCCCCCTCTCACCCCCCCCCACCCCCCCCCCCGCCAAACCCTTCCCCTCGACCCCGAATCTCCCCCTACTCATCCTCTCTCCCTCTCCTCTCTCTCTCTCTCTCTCTCCTCTCTCTCTCCTCTCGCAGCTGGTTTTACCACAGAGGTGAAGAAGACAGACTTCGAAAACCAATATCCGACGCAATCAAACTGAGATTTACCTGTATTGTTACTGTACATCTGTGTGTATGTCTGACTATATTCAAGATCGAAAGGGCTGTTGCCAGTCTAGATTGGATATGAATTTCTATTCATCCATCTCTCCAGTTACTGTTGTGCTGTGTAAAAGGTGCCAGGTACAGGGTATATATGGGCAAATTTGGAACACCATTTTTCATTTTTTACTTATTATTATCATTATACTTCTATTTCTATTTTTTTTTTTTAGGGGGGTGGGGGGTGGGGAGTCTTCTTCTTTGTTCCGTGTGCTCTGGTGTTGTCATTTCTGCTGTGCGATCTGGTGTCGAAAGCAGCATCCGTATAGAGTTATGGATCTGCATTATTTCATCCTGGGAGCAAGAGTTTCCTCCTTGTTTCTCCTTACCCATGTCCGACAGTTCGCTTCTCACAGTGTGGCAATGGAGGCATCCTCCCCCCGCACAACGCCCTGGGTGACAGCAGGATGACCAACAACAGATCCTGCGGTACCCTCCGCCCTTACCCCACCCCCAAGCCTCATCCCCCACCTCTCCCGTCTCATCCCCCTCCCTATCTTCCATTCCCGCCATCAAAGAGCGACCGGCAACCACAGGTTCAGTCGATGGACCATACATCAGGAAGCACGCCAAACTACGGCACATCATAGGCGTCAAAAGAAGATCAGCTGGCGGTGGCGAAGAGAGGGTGGACAGTGAAGGAGGAGGGGCGGGGGTGGGAGTGGGGGTGGGTTAGGAAGAAGGGAGGGACAGGAAGGTTGGGGGAGGAGAAGGGGGTGGCACACAGTGACGGGAGGGAGGGAGGGAGGGATAAATCAAATCTCCGTGTTGGGACACGCTCAGTAAGACATATTGATTCTGCCGAGGTTGTGAATAAATATAACGAGTAAATGATACCATAAACTGAAAGCAAATAAAAGAAATCAAGCAGGCTGTAAGATATCAACTTAACCCAAACTGATCTTATCATAATGCTTTACCAAAAAAAAAAAAAATATAATAGAAAAAAAATTAAAAAAAAAAAAAATAATCAGTATAAATCATGTCAACATTTTCATGGGATGACTACACGAACGTGCGCGCACGCACGAACACGTGACCAAGATTAGAGGCTAAAAAAAAAAAAAGAAAAAAAGAGAGGATGTGTGCGTGTGTGTGTGTGTGTGGGGGGGGGGGGGGGGGGGGACCTGGTGAGTGTTGTGTGTGTGTGTGTGTGTGTGTGTGTGTGTGTGTGTGTGGTGTGTGTGTGTGTGCCTAAAAAGAGACAGAGACACAGACATAGAGAGAGAGAGAGGAGACGAGGAAAAAGAGCGATACATAATTATATTTACAGTAATCATAGGAAACAACGGGAATGAACCTGTCTTAAAAAAAAAAAAAAAAAAAAAAAAAAGGGGGGGGGGGTGGGGCGCTAAAATTTTCCAGACTGTGAGAATGGGTGAGAAAGGGGTGGGTGTGGTGTGGGGGTTGGAGTGGGGACTGGAGATGATGGGGTTAGCACCGAGGTTTCTTCTTTTGTTTGGGGTTTGAGATTCGTTTGGTTTTTCCTTGGAGGTAAAGAGGGCGGAAGGGGGGAGGGGGGGGGGGGGAGGAGGGGCAACTGCCAGAGTGGATAAACAGTGAAGACTCCCACGCAAGCCTTTAAAATCGTATCATCCCTCTGATCATTATCAGCCGCGACTGTAATCCATCAAAAACTGGTGGCACAACAATCATTTTCTTTTTTCTTTTTTTTTTTTTCGAAAATGGACAACAATCCATTTTTTTTCCCCAGTAAACCGTATCAGAGTAATGACATAATCATGTGTTGAGCCAAACGTAAAACCCTTGCAATTTCATGCTGAAAAAACGCTCCCAAATCATACCTCCGTGATAAAAAACAAAACAAACCAACAAAAACAAAAAACCCAACGAAACCAGCTTTTTAAAACTGCCCTCCCAAAAATCAGGCCTCTCTCTCTCTCCTCTCTCTCTCTCTCTCTCTGGGGAAATAAGAGTGTTGTGGGTTGTTTTCCTTCTTTTGACGCCAGCCCATCATCCTTACCCCTTCCCCCCTCCCCCCTCTCCCGACTCACGGGCCGGTGCACAAAGGGAGGCGACCGAGCCAACGCCACAACAATGGGACAAGGGGGAGGCAAACTGACGCTGATTGTTGAAATGACCACGACGGGGGAGGGGCAGGAGTGCGGAGCGGCAGGAAGGAGAAGAGGAGGGGGTGGGGGGGGTGGGGTGGGTCAAGGGTTAACAAGAAGCGCTCGGAAGGTGCTCCCCCCCCCCCACCCCCATCCCCACACACATACACCCACCCACACCCCTCCCCGACCCCTCCTTTCTATGCGCGTCGCGTGATTACCTCCCTTCTCCCTCCGTTCCACCTCCTCCCTCCCCCTTGCTCCTCATCGTTCACATTTTTTTTCCTCCCCCCCCCCCCCCCCCCCCCCCTCTCACACACACCCCGTCATCACCCACCGCTTCGTCCCTACCGCACGGAACGGGGAGGGTACTGTACTCATGGGGGCATGGCAGAGAGGCGCACTTGCTGTGGCCGTTGTAGGTGTTCACTATACGATAGATGGAGTGGTGTCGACCAAAACTGTTTCACTCCTTGGAAAAGGAGAAAAAACAAAAAGAAGAAACACCCGAAGGTGCTGGGGAGGACCCAGAGAAGCACTGTCTTCACCTACCTTCAGAGCAGTCTGTACCTCCCTGGGAGGCCTGCGCCCTTGTTGACGATGGGTACAGGCACGCCCAGGACACTCCATACCTCTCTCAAGTTGTTGACACCGGTCAACACAATAGAACAAAAAACATCTCCCGTTTCCGACACACTGTGCCGACTGCCTACTTATTCGCCGGCGCGCAACGTACGCAACAGCAGTTGTACGCCTACACGTAACGCAGAGTCGCCCAGAGAGGAGAGAGAGAGAGAGAGAGAGAGAAGACAGAGACAGAAACAGAGAGACAGGAGAGCGGAAGTGTGAGGACGAGATAGGGGTGGGGTGGGGAGGCGAAGAAGAAGAAGAAGAAGAAGAAGAAAGAGAGAGAGACTCAATGACTCAATGATATTGAGAGAGAGAGAGAGAGAGAGAGAGAGAGAGAGAGAGAGAGAGAGAGAGAGAGAGAGTGTGTGTGTGTGTGTGTGTGTGTGTGTGAAAGAGAGAGAGAGAGGCAGACAGACAGACAGGCAGACACACAGAGACAGATACACAACGTCCATGCGCGCGGGCGGGCGCGGTTTTGTGTGCGAGTACGAACGTGTGTGGCACAGGCGAGAACAACCATTTCTTTCTGCTGTGCAGACAGAACATTAATCCCAGTCCTCAATTTTCCCCCGGGGAGATAAGTTTTCCCTTCGACAATACAGTCTCGCGTTACACCGGCTCGACCATCTTCAGGGTGGCCTACTGCAAGCGTCCCCGCTTTGGTCCTTTGAATCGAGAGTGGTGAGGCTGCTGGTTGAAGCGTTTGAACGGTGGTTGTGAGGGTCGTCCAAGCCTGTTAAAAAGCACGTGAAGCCCGCTTGGCTTGGCGGGTGGCCTGAAGATGATCGTCGTGGGGGGGGGGGGGGGGGGGGGGGGGGGGGATTGCATGGCTAAAGGATCTCTCTTCTCTCTTTGTTGTTGACTGGCCTGATCTTCAATGAAGTTCAGCTCTTTACTTTTCGCAGTGGGTGTTACGACTTCTGCTGTGTTTTTTTGTTGTTTGTTTCGTATGGGTAATTATGAGTTGCATTTTTGGTTTGTGTGTGTGTGTGTGTTTTTGTTTTTGTTTTTTTTTTATTTGCTTTTATTATTTGTTTGTTGCCCCTTCAGTTGTTGTTGCTCTCTCTCTCTCTCTCTCCTCTCCTCTCTCTCTTCTCTCTCGTCTCTCTCCTCTCTCTCTGTGTCTGTGTGTGTGTGTGCATGTATGTGTGCATGATGTGTGTGTGGGTACCAGCGCGGCGCGCGCTGCGCGCGCTGTGTGTGTGTGTGTGTGTGTGTGTTGTGTGTCAGCGCGCGTACTGTGTGTGTGTGTGTGTGTGGTGTGGTGTGTGTGTGTGTGTGTGTGGTGTGTGGTGTGCAATTTGGCCGTTTCTTTCGTTTCTTCGTTTTGTTTTTTACGTTCAATAGGAGATAATTATATCATTCATCCCGCACAGTGCTAATGAGCCCGCTGGTCGATAACAACCCACAGTACCCCTTAACGATGACAAACTGAAAGAAGAGGTGGGCGATGGTTCGGCGGGGAATTGCGGGGGAAGTGGGGGGGGGGGGGGGGGGGGGGGGTGGAGAAGGAAAGATTCCGCTTGCCAGGCCACCAGGCGCCAAGGTAGTCCGTCAGTCATGCACGTATGCGTATGAAGAAAACTCACCAGCACATTTTCTCTACCATTAGTCACGTAGCCCGTGACTTATTGTTGTGTGGTTGTGTTGGGGTGGGGTGGGGGTGGGTTGGGGGGTGGGGGGGGGGGGGGGGGGGGGGGGGGTGCGCGCGCGCGGGAGGGTTGTGCTAGCGAGAGGTGGCTAGCGAGGTGAATGGAAGGGGATAGTGACTTATGTCCTATATTTTTATCTTCAACACTGTAAACACATGTTAGTAAACGCAAACTCTGATTTTTTGACATATCTATCCTAAAACCATCAGCCACCATCATCATCATCTCATTATCATCATGATATCATCATCAACAGCTGACCATAACTTTCCCCTTGCGGCAAAAACACCAGGAAGAAGACAGTGAGCCCCGCCCATGGGGGAAACGATGTAATTAAAGAGCACAGAAACTCCTTGATGCATACCGTTGTCCACAAAACGCTCAGACCACCATCGCTTCTGATCGCCTGTTGGAATGTATACGATCAAGACGGCGAGCACCTTACTTTTACATTCCACACACACAACACACACACACACCCCCTTGTTTGGAAATGTGCCAATATTGTCAGACGTAGTTCGTGAAACACTATGTTTTCAGAACAGTCTGTTGACGTAGTTGCCTGAAACACGGTGTTTAATAATATTCCTTTTGAAAAAACGTTAGTTTCGTGAACCCGGTGTTTAGTAACAGCCCTTTTGACGTGCTCGATCAAAAGATTGTGTTTAATTAACTGGACTTTAGGCGTAGTTCGTTAACACATTGTGTATTAACAACTGTCGTCTCACGTAGTTTTTTTTTTCACCACATATCGTGTTTATAATAATTTTTTTTTTGACGTATTCTGTGAACTATTGCGTTTAGAACATCCTGTTAATGTTGCTGGGCTTGTCCCTGCCTTGGGTGTTTATTCTTGGTATTTTATTTTCTACACTTCCGTTCTGAACTTGATTGTGAGTGCCGATATATGGCTTCGTGTGGCAGGAAGATCCGAATGCAGACAGGAGATAAGAACAGTGACCCGAAAAAAAACACAACAAGCATAAGATCGAAAATCGAAACCATTGAGGCGGAGGCGGGGGGGGGGGGGGAGTGGGGGGGGGGGGTGTGGGGGGGGGGTGGGGGGGGTGGGGGGGGGGGGGGGGGGGTGGGGGGGGAAGTGGGGGGGTTTATGGGGGGGAGTGGGGGTGGGGGGGGGGGTGGGGGGGGTGGGGGGGGGGGGGGGGGGGGGGGTGGGGGGGGGGGGGGGGGGGGTTGGGGGGGGGGGGGGGGGTGGTTGGGGGGGGGGGGTGGGGGGGGGGGGGGGGGGGGGGGGGGGGGGGGGGGGGGGGGGGGGGGGTGGGGTGGGGGGGGGGGGGGGGGGGGGGGGGGTGGGGGGGGGGGGGGGGGGGGGGTTCCTTCACCCCCCACCCTCGCTTCCCTCAGCTCCTCGGCCTGTCCTTTAAACAGAGTAAATAACGCGCGTCGGCGCGGCGCGCGCACGCACACTCACCCACACCCACACACACGCACCAACACCACCACCCACACACACACACACACACACCTAAGGAATTTAGAAGAAAGGAATTAGGCCAGTCTCTGTAGCCCCAGACCTATACAATAACAGCTATAACTCAAAGAGACGGCGGAGATAGATGACAACAACACAAAGGGCGAGCCGAAGGGAAAAACAATCTAACAGCTTGATTCCAGCATCTTTCTGGGTGAAAATCCACTTCATCTTTGAAATGAACAAGACAAGTATGGTTGTCAAGGGCAAAGTGCAATCCTTCCCAATTCATGTTCATTCACCATTATTTTTGGGAGCCCCTCCCCCCCCCCCCCCCCCCCCCCCCAAAAAAAAAAAAAAAAAAAAAAAAAAAAATCTTACGTTCTCTGATGGTTGGCAGGAGTCGTCGTCGTTTTCGTTTTCCAATTGTTTCTTTTTTTTCATCATTTTGTCTTGGGGCTTGTTGAGTTCGTGTTAATCGGGGGACTACCGTAATTTACTCTTCCTTATTATTCGTCTTCACTTAGAGTGCATTTTATTTGCAACTCTCTCTCTCGTGTGTGTGTCATGTGGGGTGTGTGTGGTGGTGTGGGGGTGTGTGGTGTGTGTTTGTGTGTGTGCATGTGTGCGTTGTGTGAGTGTGACTGTGTGTGTGTGTGTGTGTGTGTGTGTGTGTGGTGTGTGTGGGTGTGTGCGCGCGCGCGCGCGCGTGCACGTGTGCTTTGCGTGTGGCTCGCGCTTCTTCAGTGTTGCATATGCATTGTGGATAATGGTGGTCTTGGCAGGACTTTAGGTGCTTAGCGTATGTATTTAACTAACATGTCAATACCTACGTTTTTGCATACGAATGCTATTTCTAATCATGTGAATTTAATCATCACTGCGAAAAGCAAAATTCTTTTTATAAGAGGACAATCGACTGAATTCGAATTGGAACTGAATCTCGCACCTTTGGAAAAAAAGCAGCTTCAGCCCGTCGCACACTACAAGAAGCTGAACGAAAGGCATCAATTCATAATCATTTCACTTGACAATACCTCCTCTCCCCCACCTCCCCCTCCTCATCCAACATCCACCGAAGACCCCCCACTAGTTCAGCACAGCAAAATCATCGTTCACCTTATACCAAGTTTCTCCGTCATGGGGGACAAAAGAAACATCTCTCTCTCTCTCCTCTCTCTCTCTTGGTTCTCTCCTGAAATTCTATATTCGTCCCGATTCTAATCGCGCGAGGGTGATGGGTACTTTGATGCTTTGGCTCGCTTTTCCAAAGGCGACTTCCTCGACAGCTGTTACCAGGGTTGAGCCCAGAGGAGAGCAAGAGATGGGATCGGGCGATTTTCGCCCCCATTCCACGCGGCCAGGGGGTCGTTCGAACTGGCCCAGTTCCGCGTCCGTGGCGCCAGGGTGATTGGATGAATGGTAGTGGCTGATGGCTATCGTCCCGGCTTCCCTTGGCTGATCGCGTATGAAAATGACCCTTTCTCCTCGCCCTACTAGTCCTCTTTTCCTTTTCCCCTTCAATTTATTTGCCCCTCCACCCTCCCCCCCCCTCTCGCTCTCTCCTCTCTCTCTGTGTTCAGTTCTCCCCCCCACTCCTCCTGCCTAAATGACTGTACACCCTACTCGCCTTTTCCCTTTGCCCCCCTCCCCCCCCCCCCACCCACCCCCCCCCCTTTCCTTGTAACTGGCCTCTCTCTCTCTCCTATCTCCTCCTCCTCTCTCTCTCCTCACACACACACACACACATACACACACACACACACACCACCACCACCACCACCAGCACCCATACCAAACATACCACAGTACCTCCCGCCCCTCCCCCCTTTCCCCCTTCCACACACACCATACAAAAAAACCACGGTTACCAACTATTGCCATGCAACATGCTCAATAAACTAGGAAATATAGCAGCTAATGCAGACTGCCCACTGCACGTTTCACCTGCCTAGCTTGACCCCTACACCTACCCAACAACGTCCTCCTCCACTCACCTGGCTCCTCCTCTCCCCCCCACCCCCACCCCCTTCATCTACCTTCTCCCCCCGCCCTTCCCTTCCAGCTTCCCTGCCCAATGCCAACGACAGGCAGATGCACGCAGGTACCGGGGGGTCCCTGGACCGAGAAAGGAAGAACATCCCTGAATAATGCACACCTTGCTTACTGCGATGGCAACAACACGCAACCCTCCTCACACACACACACACACACACACACACACACACACACACACACACACACACACATCATGCACACACACACACACACACGCACACACACATCATGCTCGCGCGCGTGCGCGCACCCCCCCGCGCACACTACATGCACGCAA
>JADBJO010023580.1:12500-15000 GCA_016801955.1 Conus betulinus
ACCACTTCTGTTGGTCTGACTGCCTCTGCGTCTGCTGGCTGTTCACGGGTTGGTTGTCTTGTTTTTCACCGCACTTCGCCACAGATGAAAGTCAAATTATCAAGTATGAAGCACACACACACACACACACACACACACGGTAAATTCACACGCGGGAGAAGGAAGGCTACGTACAGACAGTGAGCCGCCCTCGCTGAACAGTGGGCGAGAAAAAGCTGGAGTACCAGGTGAACTTGTGAAGGCGGCCCACCCAACCGAACACTGCTCTCGCCTGAAAACGAGTCCGACACCTGTGTAAATGAGGGCGACTCCGACACAGGCGATCAGTGAGAAAACGTGGCCAGAAAACTTGTCCTCTCTCCTCTTCATCTCTGATGAGAGAAACAAAATTCCCCCAAACAGTCAGAGGACGTAACTATTTACGATACGCTAAAAAAAAAAAAAAAAAAAATGGAAAGGAAAGAAAAGAAAAAGTAGGCCGACACCTTAATCAGAACAGATGTGCTCTCAGACCTGTGGCCCATAAACACATCTGTCTTGTCTCTGTCCGCGGATGAGGTGAGGATATATGCAGCCTGAAGTTGAATGGGGGAACTTGGGTGGTTTAACATGCCCCTTTTTTCGCATCTCTCTGCCTCTTGTAGAATACAAGCTGAAATAGAAATAAACACAAAAACAAGGTGTAAATGATGTACTCTGGGAGGAGGTTAAAAAGAAAAAAAAAAAAACCGCCAATTAACTATAGGGTTGGGATTTTTTTTCTGACCTGCCCAAGGGGCAGGTACACAACAGTTTTTATCTGCCCCTAAGACAAAAACCACTGCCCATCCATCCGCCATTTTTTCAACACTTCAGCAAGTTCTAAATAACGAAGAAACTGGAGAAATCAAGGCCTACAGCCATAGCAGTGTTCCGTATTCTCCGGCATTACCGCTATTCACCAGCAGAGACAAAACTACCTTCAACCAGCAGACAAAACTACCATCAACCAGCAGACAAAACTACCATCAACCAGCAGAGACTAAAACTATACCATAACCATCAACCAGTAGACAAAAAAAAGTACCATCAACCAGCAGAGACAAAACTACCATCACACCAGCAGACAAAACTACCATCAACCAGCAGAGACAAAACTACCATCAACCAGCAGAGACAAAACTACCATCAACCAGCAGACAAAACTACAACCATCAACCAGCAGAGACAAAACTACCATCAACCAGCAGAGACAAAACTACAATCAACCAGCAGACAAAACTACCATCAACCAGTAGACAAAACAAAACTAACACCATCACCAGCAGACAAAACTACCATCCAAATCCGTTTCAAACAGTGAGGTGAGTGACGGCAGAGACTGAAACAGATTTTCAACCAGAATTGTTTGTGATTCCGCAAGACAACGTTGACAGATAGTACTCTGTCCATCATGTCTTGCGGCATCACTACCATTCTTTTGAAATAACCATCAAAATCATCAACCATCCGTACTGCCCACCGATGTCATTTTCGTTCGACTCGACCTGGGGTGTGGGGGTGGGGGGCGGTGAGTGGACCACTGAGTTCACACAGCCCTTTGAGCGATTCCTCTGAGCAGGCTACAGGTTTTTTTTTTCGGCTACAGGTTTTTGTTAGACCCCTTTCGCCTATGCCCAGTTGCCCGCACCGATTTCAACAACAAGCACACCCAGCGCCACTCTCATGACCGTGTATAAAAGCGGCTCATGGGTCGGTCTTCTGACGCGAAGACAACACCATAGGTAAACAGTGTTTGACTCCATAACTTTGATTGGACGCTGAGCCACGTGATTGGTGAGAAAAGCTCACTGTTTTATAGGACGGGTGTGTTCCTGATATGTTAGGGCAGTCCAGGAGTTGCCAGACGAGAGGAAAGGGCGCTTGGCTTGGGGACGAGTCGTTAGCATGCTTTTCATCCTTAGGGGAACCCAGTTCTCCCTGAGGCCGGAGAGTGATTCCCTGTGGAAAACCTCAGCGTCCAATCCTGGGACTCAAGTTCCTTCCTCCCGGAAACTTAATCTCCGCTGGCGGAATTTTCACAATAATGAATACCTAAGCGTCAACTGTTTAATGATTCAGAAAAAAAGAAGCTATTGAAATGTATTAAGTATAATACTGCTTTTTGAAGAGAAAAATTGAACTGTGTGTGTGGTGTCATGCAGCTCTTTGTGTGATTTTGTGAAATTGTGAAATATCTTGCCTTGCTTTGTTGACAAAATTTGGTAAAGAGAGCTCCAAAAAGTGAATCCTCCTGTTTCCCCAGTCTCTGCTTTGGATGACCGGAGTAGATGCGCGCGTATGGAGTAAGCATGCCATGTGTGTGTGAGATGGAGTGTTGCCAATGCACTGTGTGACAGTGGTGAACCGACAGTGGTGTCCACGACTTCAAATACTATGCTAGCATTTGCCCGTCAATCTGCATCCGATAAGGTTTTGTCGTCTGACGTTTTGAATCGGCTAGTAGCCACACCTAAACAAC
>JADBJO010023580.1:22500-26374 GCA_016801955.1 Conus betulinus
TGTTTTAGGGAAAAGCTTGTCATTCATTTTTTTTTTTCCCATTGGAGAGGATCCGAAAGAGCCTTCGAGTCAAAACACACGGTCTTTTGCCATACAATCCACTTCTAATGGCTGAAAAAAAGAAAATGGAATTCATCTGGGGGGTTCATTCAAAGAGCAGTACATTTTCGTCTATTTTTCCTCCGTTCAGTCAGTCAGCACGAATCATTTGTTGTTGTATTTTCGCTTGAGTTTAGACAATCAGAACTAGTTTTTCCACACTACATTTCCAGCGTTTCTTCATTCAGCATGCGTTTTCTGACCTTCTTCCTGGATTTTGGGGGTCAGTCCGCGTGTACATTTTCCAACCTTTTCCAGCTCTTTGGAAAGAACTCTGGAAGATTCTGAATGAAGTCAGGAAAAAAAAAGTCATCACAACATAGTTCTACATTTTAGTTGTTAAGTTCTTTCAGTCAGCGCTGGCATTTTCCTGCCTCTTTTCAATTCCCTCCGCACTATTCTTTCTTAGGTTCATATTGTTAGCACTGCATTTTGCAACGTTTTCCACATCTCTGACTGGACCGTGAAAGAAAAACAAAACATCAAAAACAAACAACACAACAACAACAACAACAACAAAAATCTACCTAAACTCAGGAAAACTGATCGAAGTTAAGAAAAGTTTGATTTAACTTAGCACATTATAAGCATTTGCTTGTCGTTGCTTCAGTTCCATAATTGTTTTATGTACACATCTGCTCAATTAAAAAAAAATGCTTTTAAAAAAATTAGCAAAGGTCACTGTAACATACTCCTGCTGTTCCTAACTTTTCTTCACTTCGTTCAGTTAGCACCACGTTTTTCGACCTTTTTGCCACATTCCTTCGGTCAGTACCAGTTTTTTTTCTACATGCTCGTTAGTTTATTCACTCAGCTCCATTTGCCATGCCTCTTCCTGAGTTATTGTCTAACGCTTTCGTACGTTTTGTCAGCCAGAATTCCATTTTCCCGACATTTTTTTTTTCTGACTTCATTCAGTCAGCAGTTCATAATCCAACCTGTTACTGACTTCATTCAGTCAGCATTTTCCAACCCTTTTCTCACTTCATTCAGTCACCTCTACATTTTCCAGACTTTGCCCTATTCCATTCAGTCAACACTACAGTTTCCAGATTTTTTTCCCTACCTCATTCAATGAGCACTACATTTTCCAAGCTTTTCCTCGTTCCATTCAGCCAATACCACGATTTCCAGTCTATTCCTTACGTCCATTCAGTCAACACGACATTTTCCAAACTTTTCCTCGTTCCATTCAGCCAATACCACGATTTCCAGTCTATTCCTTACGTCCATTCAGTCAACACGACATTTCCCAAACTTTTCCCTCCCTTCATTCAATCTGAACTACATTTTCCAGATTTTTTTTTCTGGCTCCATTCAGTGAACTCTACATAATTCCCCCCATCTTTTCAAATTCCTGAAGGAACGCTAGGGAAACTCTGAATGTAACTGGAATCGATCCGAATGATCTGTAGGAACATAGACAGAGTCACCACTACTACATCGTCCTATCTTCTCTGTTCGTATAGTAGTCACCGCTGCATTGGGCCACCTTTTATTGGGATTCTTCAGACAGCGCTGCATCTCCCTACCTTTCTCTACTTTATTCTGACTGCACTACACTGCACTACACTTTTCTGCTTGTTTTTTTTCCCCTACGAACATTCACTTACCACTACTTTCCCTATAGTGTGTCCTGGGTTCGTTTAATGAATACTACTTTTTTTCCTACTTTTTCTAAGGTTTCATTCAGTCAGCATCGATTCCCTCTATGGTTTTTTCCTCGGTTAATTCAATCACCGCTGTTTTTTTTTTCCAGCCTTTTCCTAGGTTAATACAGTCACCACTGTTGTTTTCCCCTACTTTTTCCTAGGTTCATTCAGTCAAACACTAGTTTTTTTTTCCTGCTTTTTTTTTTTCTAGGGTCATTCAATGAACACTGCTTTTTTTTTTTTCCCTGTTTTTTTTTTTTTTTTTTTTTTTCCCTCAAACCTTTTCTTAGGTTCATTCAGTTCACCACGACTGTTTTCATAGATTTATTAGTCACTAGCCCTACATTTTTTACTTGCCTCTCAACAAACGTTCATTCCTACGCACACTGCATATTCCTCCTACCTTCTGCGGGAACAGGTTACAGCAGTCAGCACTCCTTTACACTACCTGTTCATAGGTCCATTCAGTCAGCAACTCCTTTACACTACCTGTTTCATAGGTCCATTCAGTCATCAGCACTCCTTTGTACTACCTGTTCATAGGTCCCTTCAGTCAGCACTCCTTTACACTACCTGTTTCATAGGTCCATTTCATTCAGCACTCCTTTACACTACCTGTTCATAGGTCCATTCACTCAGCATTCCTTTACCTACCTGTTCATAGGTTCATTGAGCCAGCACGACTTTTCCCTACCGTTTCCCAAATTTTCATTCGGTCAGCATTTTCCTGCCATTTCCGCATGTCGTTCAATCAGCAATTATGTTTTTTTCTCTTTTTTCTCTGTTTTTTTTCTTTCTTTTTTTAAGGTTGGGAAAACTAGTAACAGCTGAGCGAGAATCGGAAGAACTATCCACCTTTCCCTTCCCGATAAGTTCCTCCTGCAGTTGTGAAACAGTGGGGTGAAAGTGTGGTCAGGACTGAACGCGCTTCAAAACAGCCTTGAAACACACGAACCAGACCCAACTTCATAGTCGTGTGGAATGATGAGACTGATAACATTGAGAGAGGAGGAAGGGGGGGGGGGGGGTCATGGTAATGAAGACCACGACGACGACGAACGACGACGACTACGGACGATCTCCTGTGGACTAACTCGGGGAGGGACGGCGACCAAAGAGCCAGCCATTAACAGCGGAGCTTCAAAAAACCATTTTTGAAGGTCAACTCCTTTGCAATCTTCGGGCGATATCGTGTGAGAACCGCGGGCACGGGGGAGCTTCGCCCAGGCCGTTTTTCCGTAGAAGGAAAATGGCTCGTGTGAACGCCCTCTGCTCCTTCGTTCCCGTCTCCCCTGTCTGTTGACTCCTCTCTCTCGTCTCTCTTCCTCTCTCCTCTCTCTCTCCTCTCTCCCCCCTCCGGCCTCATCTCTCTGCTCTCCCTCTCTCTCTCGTCCTTCTCTCTCTCTCTCTCACACACACAACACACACACACACTTGTTTCTTCCCATCTCTGCTCTCTCTCTCCCTCACTTTCTCCCCCCTCCTCTCTCTCTCTCTGTCTGCTTTCTCCTTCGCTCCTCCCACTCTCCCCTTTCGGTTTCAGTCCCTCTCTTACCATTCTTTTTACCTTTCTTTCCATCTCTCTACTTGTCCCCAAGTGTTTGTGTCCCTGTCAATATCCCCTCTCCCTCCTCCTTCCCTCTGCTTCGCCAGGTTCGACGACCAGAAAACGTTGTGTATAAGGTACTGAGGGTCGTAGGTGTGTGGTGTGTGTGTGTGGGTGGGGGTGGGGGCAGCAGAGAAAGGAGGGTATAGGGCTAGACAGACAGGAGACTGGCGGGAGATGGGCATACATACATACAGAACAGACCGACATAACACGCAGACTCACAGGCAGGAAGCAGGCAGGGCATACATAGATGCAAACGCGAAACCCACACACACACACACCACACACACGCAACGCACGCACGCACGCACGCACGCACGCACGCACACACACACACACACACACACAACGCAACGCACGCAACTGCACGCACGCACGCACGCACACCCACACACACACCACACACGTCACACGAGAGGAGAGAAGGAGAGGTATTAGATAAGGGTAAAGTGTGAATAGCCTAGAATTAGTGAAGAGGTCGCTAGAATAGAGAGAAAAAGGTAGGAGGACAAGA
>JADBJO010023581.1:0-7500 GCA_016801955.1 Conus betulinus
CTGACAACTGGAGGCTAGCCGCTTGCTGGGGCGGGAGCAGAGCTGCCTTTTCTTGTTAACAAGAATATTGACGTCATTTAAACGACGAAATGTGACGGGCGTCACTGAGCAAAAAAAAAAGAATTCCTGTTTTTGGCAATCGGACTATCAAAATGCAATTACCTTTGCTATTTGTAAAGACGTGAGTAAATAAGTGTTGAACCGTTATTGAAAATGCAAGACAAACACATCAATGTATTTTGTAAGCCAACAAGCCAGGTTGATGACTGTTTTTATTTATAGTATTTAAACGAACGATTTGAAACATTTAATATCTGATCAACTTGTCAAGCAACATGTTTTACTATCCATAGTTTTCTGAAAGGTGTGTGGATTATCGTGTTCTCTGTAAGTATGTTTGAAGTTATGTCTTGGTTACTTGAAGGAATTTTTAGAAAACTGGGTCAACGCAAAGCTAAATGTAACAAAGTTTAACAGGAGAGACTTTTTTTTTTTCAACAGACGTCCCACAGCTACACGAATCACTGCATGAATAAAAGTTTACTACTTGGATTGTACACATCAGGCTCAGCTTATTTTTCACAGGATTAAACACAAAGCATTTATGCAAAAATTGAACACTCATGAGAGGCACAAACAAGTAAAAAAAATGATTTACTGTACCTTGAGCAAGAAAGTGGTGGGCACAGTAAGTGCACTGGCAATAAGGACATACGTGCCTAGCAAAGGAGAACGGGACAAATACTTCGATTTTACGACAGCGACGCACCCATAAACTGAGGGGCATGTAATGAAAGTGAGGCAGGAAAACGAACACGTGGCATCATGTAAAGCGTTACAAATGATTGTTTATAGCTTTTAGATGAACAGTTGTAACAGTGATTATCACTTACTTTCAGACAGGTATGTGAGCAGGAGTGCATGATAGACTCAGTTCAAACTGGGAAGTTAGGTTACCTAATTCAATTAAGACAACGTCCATCCTGTCCGTACTACACACACCAGGCCCACAGCCCTAAAGGACCGAGATCGCGTGGTAGAGCGCGTGTAGGATCAGTGAACCGAAACAACGCCGCTGGACCTTTCGCCGGTTAAGGGCCTAGTGACCGCTCGTTGAGGAGGAGGAGTTAACGGTACAACATTTTCGCAGGCGCGGCGGCCCACTGCGTGGTAAGGGAATCACCGGCGGTGTGTAACTGAAAAGCCTGACTAGCAGGTCCATTTGTGAATTCTGCTATAATACCGCTCTAGAGGAATTCTTTTCTTTTCTTTCTTTTTCCCTTTTTTTTTTCAACCACCAGTTTTTAGAGAATTATTCATCCATGACAATTATTCATCCATGCCGATGCACCTAATTAAACAGAGTAGGTTCTGATACAACTGTATGGCCTGATGAGCTCAGATACTAAGGGAGAGTACAGGTAGAGGCAACACGCTTGGCTGCAGAGTGAGGTGAGGAGGATCGACTCGCATCTCCACCAACTATTGCACGAACGGATATTGTGCGTGTGTGGTCGTAGAACTATTATACAAAAGGAATTGAGCTCTGATGTATTAGGGGATGTTACTAGATGATTTGGGGATGCTGGGGATCTACTATTGCAATTGTGGGATGTTAATAAATCGACACTGCAACTGACCAATGACTAAGATTCCTATGTACCGTTAGAGAGAGAGAGAGAGACAGACAGACAGACAGACAGACAGACAGAAGAGAGAGAGAGAGAGACAGAGACAGAGAGAGAGAGAGAGATTCGAGGCTGAAAGTGAGCAAGTGTAGGTTCATGTTCAGAAACATACCAAACCGAAGATAGGATGAGGCAGAATATAACATCCTTTCAATAAACAGGCTCTTAGAATTTACACATGTATTTATTTTGACTATAACTTATAATAACAGACATTCCCAGGAAATCTAACTCTCAACTAAGACCTTCTCTGTCTAGACTAATAAAAATAGACACACAAAACCACAGAAGTCACATACCTTAACACCATGATCACTGTGGCCAGGCCCGAGGCCGAGAGGCCCAGCAACACCTTGACTCACCTAGAGGATGCCAGGGAGGGGAACTCTGGAAGTTGGTATCTTTAGTTTATATAGCTTTTGCCCGAGTGTGAATTGAATAACTGTGTAGCGTGGCACGTCTTTGACACAGACAGAGAACGCCAGGCACTGGACATTATCGAGGTCTGGTTTTCCTTACTGACCCACTGCTCAGGGATGGGAAAGGGGGAGGGTCGTAGCAATGTGAGGGGTGGGGGGAGCAGGAGAGGGGACCTAGCATGTCAGTGCATCCGGGTAGGTAATGAACGGATGTACCGCTCGGGGAGGGGGGGGGGGGGGGGGGGGGGGGGGGCTTAGAATGTCTTCAGGCGTCACGCTATAGATCAAGGCAATCAATGGCTCGGTCCATCCTGGATAGGTAGAATGACCGGATGTAACTGCTCAGGGAGGAGGGGATGACACTGGAGAGGCTCAGAATGTCTCTCAGTGTGTGTGTGTGTGTGTGTGTGTGTGTGTGTGTGTGTGTGTAGCTCCTATGTATATCACTCTGTGATATTGCTCCCGCCTCTCTTAAAAATGTCCTCATTTTTGCAATAATTGGAGATGAGAAGGAAGGGCTGGACTATTTATAAAATACGGTTGTGACTTCATATTTCAGTACAGGAATGGCATACGATCGGGGTGTTTTTTGGGTTAGGGAATGTTAGACGCCTTTAGTCATGCATAAAATTATTTGAAATCTGCATAGAGACTGCATTGCACATAGCTGTAGCCAGCATTACCATTTGTCACTCGCCAATGAGTCTTCTCTGGGAGGATAAGCAGTAATATGTCACTGCGTTTCATTTGTCACTTAGAAGCAAGAGTCATGTCACATATGGGGAAAGTGTCACAGCACAGCACTTGAGTCACAGTGTGATCGACATTTTTGTTGCAGGTTAGGTACAGTTTCTAGAACAGTTCACACGCCATTTAGCGTAACTTATGTGCAGCGTTGAGAGGAATGGTTAAAATTTTGAGCATCCCAATCTTATAGTCACTCTGTAAGCAGATTTGTCGATCGAACATTGTGGTGCGGAAGTCAGTCGTTGATGGAAGAACGTGCGGCGTTATGAAGTCACCACACGTCGTCCTCACAGTGAAGTGACGGCCTGTCCATCGGTGAGAGTCAGATGGCGAATGTTGCCACCTCACACCTGATGGCCTGGAATCACGTTGTGGGGAGACTGCCCACAGCGGGGAGGGTGATCACTTTACAGACAGTCTGGCGTAATGCTTGCCGGTGCTCAACACGGGAGGTATGCAGAGGATTGCCAACCACCCTGGTCGGAAACGATGATCACGTACCCACAGCTGGGCAATATGACGTAGACAACGGATATTTGTGACAAAGTAGGTATGCTATTTAGCTGATGTATGTGCAATGCATTAGCTCGTAGGAATGGAGGGGGGGGGGGGGGGGCGGGATGAACCACATAGAGAGATAGAGAACTATAAAGTGCAATCGCATGCCATCCGTGTTCAGTAACATGTATCCGGCGGACGTTCATAATAAAATGAGCTACAAGATCGTAAAATAATGTCAACGTTGCAAACATACAAGACAAAGGGATAAGAATTCCGACATGTAGCTCACTCAACACTGCAAAATATAAGAGAAAGGGAAATAATAAAACCTTCGGTAAAACAGATCACGTCATACCACATTCACAATAAGACGAAGAACTAGTGAAAAGGAAGCCCTGAAATAAAAGAAAAAAAGAACCCAGTACTGAGAGGGGCATAGTATGGATCAATGATGAGGGAAGGGAGTTTAAAACAAATCATTCACGACAAATGCATATCATTCACGGCAAAGGCAAAATAATGCGACATACGTACGATCCGATATAATGTAATGAAAAAGGACGAAGAATACATCATCGGCGATTGATACCAATGAACAGTAACAAAACAATGAAAAAAATCAATGAGTCGGACCTAGAAAAAAACACGATGCCAAACAAAACACAATAGAAAATCAACACACAATCAAGAAGGAATGTAAAGGAAAATTCATGAACACTTCCATGAATTGTGAGACGTACCAGACTGCAAGGAATGCGTGAGCCATTGCTTTGGTTTCTGAACTGGAAGAGGTCACACTGGAGCCCGATAATAGTTTGAGATTACAAAAGGATCACGAAAGAAATGCCACTTAATGATTGTGAGGGAAAGGTGTAATAAACATATTATCAAAGAGAATTGCATTCAAGACTAGAAATAATTCATAATGACACCTAGACATAACTAAACGAACACAGATAAATCAGTAAGTATCTTCATGAACTGTACACACAGAGTGTATGAAAACAAAAGACAAAAAGTGAAGTATTTAAGTGGCGTTTCTAATGGAACAAGCAGAGGACTATTTGGCTCGCAAACCCATACATGTCTCAACCAACAAGTTAAAGCAAGGGTAGATTATGGTATCAGGATATGGACTTCTACTTGATTACAACAGGAATACAAAATCTTCATTATAGAGTAGGTAACACACGGCAGAGATTAATTATCTAAGGTGATTGTGTGTGTGTGTGTGTGTGTGTGTGTGTGTGTGTGTGTGTGTGTGTGTGTGTGTGTGTGTGTGTGTGTGTGTGTGTGTGTGTGTGTGTGTGTGTGTGTGTTTTTTTTTTTTTTTTTTTTATATAAAACTGTGATATTCCGTTTACCAAAAACAAACTGAAAGTGGCCTTAGAAACAGTCATAGACTGCATATGATAAAACTCCTCTTTGAATAAATATTTCATTTCTGTTACTGGGACGATGAGTTCACATGTACTTTACATACAGCAGCATCATTGATGAATTGGAACATGGCTAATAGCCGGACCGAACAAAACAGTAACTTGCTTAACAGAAAAAAACAACAACGGTGAATATGTTAGACAACACCTGCAATGACGAATGAAGATGAACAATGATGAACATGAAGATGATGACCATGGCCATGGACAATGAGATGAATATGGTTTTGTGGTGACAGAAACAACTCATGCATGATCAGATGAATGAAAGATGGATGACACATAAGCATGCAGACACGTCGTTACTTCAACGAAACATAAGGATCCTTAACACGACACAAACAGGATGAATGCGCATATTCACAAGGATGATCGCTTGCGCTGTGTACACGAAATGCGACCAGATGTGTAACGTGACGCTAATAAACGATGTGGAGCAAAAGAAACCGAAAGCAGCTCCAACAATATTGAATGGATACGTTTTGCAAAACCTGCTCATCAGTGTGCAGCCGCATTAATTTAACAGATAACCCGAGAAAAAAATTAGATGTATGGATAAAGTTGTGAGTTGGTCCGTGTGAATGTGAGAAGTCACATCATTCTGACATTGAAAAGTACGTAAGCGTAAAGACGAACGCGCAGTCGCTCCGAAACAAATATAAGCCGCAGAGGTAGAAGGGAAAATTGTCCGTTGATTCAGCAGCAGTTCCTGAAACACTCAAAAGACGTGTTAATATCCAAACATATACAAAACACTGAATGAAACAAAAGTACTTGACAAATGTTACGATTAATGGTCCTTGACGAATGGGGGGGGGGGGGGGGGGGATGAAGATGGGAGATGGCATGGCAGTGATCGGCACTAATGAAATCATCTGAACGTTGACAATGGGCCTGATGTATCACCAGCAGGAGAGTCGCCAGCGCGTAACTCCCATATACAATGCTGAGTAATGAAATTATAGTACGTAGTCTCAAAGTTCACAATCAACTGGCACTGGCACGTAGGAGATATATTACCAGCAGGAGAGTCGCCAGCGCATAACTCTCAAATACAATGCTGAGTAATAGAACAATATATACAGAGCAGGCAAGATTCTGGACCGTAGCACTTGGTCCTGCGGCATTTGTGCCGAATAGTAGTAGAAGTAGTAGTGGCAGCCATGGCAGTAGTATTGTGAAGTCAACGAGGCGTGATGTGCCGTTAGGAGTAATAGCAGTGGGCGGAGGAGTAGGATTATGTACAGTGGGTTGTCAGCGCCCAGTAGTGTGCCATAATAAACCGACCGTAGATCAAGGGAAAGGGAGGTGGACCATGAATAATGACAATAAACGAACAGAGACGACACCGACCTTGCAGGAATATTCATTACGTACGCACGTGGGCGTTTGAATTGTATAGCAGTGGCATAGGCCTAATTAGCAGCTGAAACAGAGTAATAAGCGTATCTGTTTACACATGAACGGTAAGTAGACTGATAATAAACGTGATACGTTTAGAACTGAAGCATTATTTTATCAATGAACCTGGATATTGCAGACGAGACGAATCAGACAAACAAGACGCGACAAGACGATCTGACATGTCAATGTCACGGGAAAATGTGCAGGGTATAGGTCAGTCAGGCGATGAACTTCGACACGGTCGACACCCGTTCCCAGTCTACACAATTGTTCCAACAGTGTTACGCCAGTAAACCGGACCCGAATGGGGCTTGGGGTGGGTGTGGGTAGTGACTTGGGGAGGCAGCATAAGCGCCGTTCAATCAGAAGAGAAATTGTTCCAGATTGATAGGCTGATGCAAGACTTATAACAAGGTGACAAAGAGGGAGAAAGAACAATAATCACACAGCACAAACCAACAGCTGACGGGACACTATCAGTTTGTACACATGCATGGTCAGACCCCCTAACCAACTATACACATCGTGTGATCAATTTCAGTCTCGGTCATCGAAACGCTATTGGCCAGCCTTGCTAACCACAAACCATGGGAGCGGGTGGGAGAGGGTGAGGGTGGGGATCACGTAGATTCCAGTCCACTGAAAAGTTAGTGGCGGGAGGTGGGAAGGGAACACTTAGCTGACAGATAAACAATAAATGACAATACACACATCGGAACGCTTCACACTTTTTTTTTTTTTTTTTTAACTGCGGACATGATGTTAACTGAATTCGGAGCGCTCGGTCGTCTGACAACTGGAGGCTAGCCGCTTGCTGGGGCGGGAGCAGAGCTGCCTTTTTCTTGTTAACAAGAATATTGACGTCATTTAAACGACGAAATGTGACGGGCGTCACTGAGCAAAAAAAAAAAAAAGAATTCTGTTTTTGGCAATCGGACTATCAAAATGCAATTACCTTTGCTATTTGTAAAGACGTATTTGGAGTAAATAAGTGTTGAACCGTTATTGAAAATGCAAGACAAACACATCAATGTATTTTGTAAGCCAACAAGCCAGGTTGATGACTGTTTTTATTTATAGTATTAAACGAACGATTTGAAAACATTTAATATCTGATCAACTTGTCAAGCAACATGTTTTACTATCCCAGTTTTTCTGAAAGGTGTGTGGATTATCGTTGTTCTCTGTAAGTATGTTTGAAGTTATGTCTTGGTTACTTGAAGGAATTTTAGAAAACTGGGTCAACGCAAAGCTAAATGTAACAAGTTTAACAGGAGAGACTTTTTTTTTTTTCAACAGACG
>JADBJO010023581.1:14888-26372 GCA_016801955.1 Conus betulinus
TCCATCAGATTACGCACAGCTTACTGGCGTAAGCCTCACTCTGCCGATTCAGCAGACACACAGACACAGCATCGACGTTTGGATATGACTGTGCCAGACTGCTTCGCCATTTGGTGCCAGAGAGAGAAAGGAAGACAGGATAGACAGATAAAGGAGTACGGATATAGACAGATATGGCAACGCTCCCGTGGAGGTTCTGTCGTGTCGCATCCAGTGGCCATTACACAATGGCATCTGCCAGGGAGCTGTTATGTCCCTTGACGTCTAAATGGAATGCCCGGTGCGTGCCTGCACCCTATGTGAACACAGCGCCGGCTTCCAAGGGTGGTGCAGGACTGCTCTCAGCTGGTTGGTTCGGCAACAGAGAACAGAACTTCTCTGGCTTCCACGTGCAACTTTTAGGTGTATCTTTTTTCTTGTTGTTTTCCTGAAGAGACTGGGAATAATATTGAAGAATGCAGTGATAGAGAGAAATCACTTATGATCACTATATTCCTGACAATGCGCACTGCCATCACTGCTATTGCTACACTGACTTCCGGCTTCACTAGGAAGAGGTTTTTTTTTGTTGTTTTTTTTTTTTTTTTTTCGCTTTGTTGCAGTTGTCCTTGAGGACAATTCCTGTATTCCCCGCCAAAAAAAAAAAAAAGAAAGAAAGAAAGGGAAAACTATCGTTAGTCTTGGAGATAACGACTTTTATAACTGTTTTAACCTGGAAAATAGGAAAATTATTGTGATCCTCAGGGGAAAAAAAAAGCAGGGGAAATTAATATTATGTTGAAAAAAAAAAAAGCACTTTCAACGTCCATTACGCGCCCAATTTGAGGAGATGATTGCTCGTTCTTCGTTTTCATTGTCCTGATTGTCGTTTCTCTTGCCTGAAGAAGAGCAAAGAGGTCGAAACCGCGTCGCGTTTTATCTTGTTATTTCTTTGTCCCTTTTTGTCCGGCGAATGAATGATAATCTTTTTTTCTTTTAAACTTGGGGGAAAAAACCCCAGCATAACCCTTTTCCACTGAAAGATGATACATGTTTTCCTCAGGGAAAAAATAAGGTAACCTGGCTATTATCGGCTGCTGATGAGGGCTAGTTTGCTGCCCCTTCAAAAGGAGACAGAGAGAGTCAGCAGCAGTGCTGTGTCTCCTGCGGTGGGTGGCCTGATGATGGACGTGACACTCATTTCTGTTGGGAGCTGTGTGTGGTGAGATTGTGGCAGACCGATCCTTAATGTGCGTGTGAATGCGAGCTCCAGGGTGAAAGTTTTTTTTTTTTTTTATAGTGTGACGGCGGCACCTTCTTCACACCTTCCTTCATCTATCCCTTCACATCGTCTGTTGTCGTTGGGGCACCCCTGATGATCTGCCGCCACTCTCCTCCATCCGTCCCTGTCCTTCACCGCTCGCTGAGATTCTGCTAGCTTATTCCAGTCCACTCTCGGATATTGTCCTCCCACCTCTTCCTTTGTCTTCCTTTATTGCGGCTTCCTCTGGCTGTTCCTTGCAGGACTGTCTTTGCAGGGCCTGCTGAACGGGGGACACATGTCCGTACCACTTCATTTTCCGCTTCTTGACGACTGTGAGTAGGTCTTCATGGGATCCGATTGCTTGGTGAATTATTCTACGGACTTCTTCATTGTCACGTGGTCTGTGTAATGGATGTCCAAGATCTTTCTGTAACAATCTTCATTTCAGTTGCCAGAATTCTTCTTTGTAGTTCTGCTGTGAGTGTCCAAGTTTCACATGCATACAGATGGCTGAGGTTTTTGTCTCTCCATTATAGTTTTTAGTTTTGCCACTACGGCTGCTGTTTGTGCAATCTAGACGACACAAAAGATGAGAGAGAGAGAGAGAGAGAGAGAGAGAGAGAGAGAGAGTATGGGAGGGCCCAGAATGACATGTTTTATAGTGACAGCACCTAGACGGCACAAAAGGTGAGAGAGAGAAAGAGTTAGAGAGACGAGACAGAGAGAGAGAGAGAGAGAGAGAGAGAGAGAGAGAGAGAGAGAGAGAGAGAGAATGAAAGGTTTCTTGTGGTAACCTTCACAAATCCATTCACAAGGATGGGAGAGGGGGGGGCGGGGGGGGGGGGGGGGGGGGGGGGGGGGAGCGACTGTGCATAAATCAGAAGTAAACATGACTGACAACATCACAAGGAAGTTCATCGTGATGAAATGGCCAAATCACGGAAAAGCATAGAATTCAGTTTCTCAACCTCGAACATAAGTAACAGTCAATCAGAATTCTCACAGTTTGCGAGCGTGCAGCTGTCACGATGGATTGCCAAGTGTTCCGTTTTCCACCCCTGTGTTATGTGTTGTTCCCAGAGAGAGAGAGCGAGAGACAGAGAGAGACAGAGAGAGAGAAAGAGACAGACAGACAGACAGACAGACAGACAGACAGACAGAAAGACACAGACAGACAGAGAGAGACGCACACGCACACGCAGACATTTATTCATAAAGACCATAGCCCCTTAGAGGGGAATAATTACAATTTAAACGAGAGAGAGAGAGAGAGAGAGAGAGAGAGAGAGAGAGAGAGACGAGAGTTCAGACTTCAGATTTTTATTCAGTAAGGCCATTAGCCCATGAGAGAGAGAGAGAGAGAGAGAGAGAGAGAGAGAGACGGAGAGAGAGAGAGACAGAGAGAGAGAGAGGGAATAAAGAAAAAAACGGAAGAGGTATTTAGTCAGAAAAATAATCTGAAATGAGCACCTATAAACCAGAAACCATGCCAGCTGCAGACAATTATGTCTGGGAATGACGTCTGTAGCACCTCTCAGACCCAGGACGGTGAGTTAAGCATGGGTTTTACGGCAGTTACAACTGGCGGGCATTGCCTTCTTCCTGTCCCCACCCTACCCCCCCACCACCCCCTCCCCTCCCCTTTTTTTTCCTTCCTTTTTTTTTTTTTTCTTTTCTTTTTTTTCTTTCTTTTCCATCTCTCCGTTCCTTTTTTTTTTCTGTCTTCCAAGCCTTATGAGGGCTCGGAGCATATCCTGACGAAACGAAAAAAATTCACAAATCAAAATCACAGGAATAGAAAGGTAAAGCAACCACAGATGCTAAGGTACACACAGAGAGAATGTGGGAAAACGCGGATATTTCTTCTTTCTTCTTCTTCTCCTTCTTCTTCTTCTTCCTCCTCTTCTTCTTCTCTTCTTCTTCTTCTTCCTCGTCATACTTATCATAATTACTACTACTACTACTACTACTACTACTACTACTACTACTACTACTACTACTACTACTACTACTATTACTACTACTATAATCATTATCGTCATCATTATCATCGTCGTAATTACTGTTGTCGTTTTTCTTGTTCTTGTGTTGTTGTTGTTGTTGTTGTTGTTGTTCTTCTTCTTCTTCTTCTATTCTACTACTACTACTACTACTACTACTACTACTACTACTACTACAAGTTGTTATTGTTTTACTCATTACTATTATATTTCTTATTGTTGTTGTTATTATTATCATCATTATCACACTATCCTTATCATTGTTATTGTGTTATCATCATCATCATCATCATCATCATCATTATTATCATTATCATCAAAAATTCCAAGGAGAGCTTTACAGCAGACAACCCGTCCCTCAACCCCCCCCCCCCCCCCCCCCCCCCCCCCCCCCCCCCCCCCCCCCCCCCCCCCCCCCCCCCCCCCCCCCCCCCCCCCCCCCCCCCCCCCCCCCCCCCCCCCCCCCCCCCCCCCCCCCCCCCCCCCCCCCCCCTCTTTCAGACCAATGATTTGACTCTGGACTCCTTACACTCTAAAGACACCGGGAGGCAACCTGGTCATGACTCCTAGATGCCCTTCTGCTGACATAGTCTTTTCCCTTGGCACTGCCGGGATTCGAACCAGCAACCATCAGTATTCCTGGCAGCAGGTCGTAAAACTGCCATGACAGGCACTTGGTCAGTCAAGAGTCTCTGCTCACTGACTCTAGCAGACTAAGGTCATGTCAGGGTCGTGGGGTCACAGCACTGATGACCGGTGCGATGACAGTTGTCTCCCCTCTGACGGCTGTGGCTGCACACCAAAAAATCAATGCGCCAAGGCCTTGCTCAAAGGTTCGAGTATTTATAGACTGGCGCAATTAGATTTTTTTTTTTTTTTTTTTTTTTTGAGAATAATTTTGATTGCCTCTGAAAGTGATTGAGAACGGTTGATTGCGTCTGAAAGTTCATTCCCCTCATTTTTTCTTCATATATATGCGCAACGCCTTTCTTCTTGCGCTGAACACAGAACGATCAAAGCTAAGTGCATTTTCGTTATTTGTTTCATGTTTTGTTGCACCTGAAGAAGACCTAAGAGGTTGAAACGCGTTTGTGGTTTTGTCTTGTGACTCGTTTGTCCACGTTTCTCTGGGCGGTTCATGACATTTTATTTAAGATTCATATAACCATCAAGATACAAGCCAGGTGGTTCCAAGCAGACAGATTAGAACCAAAGCAATGGGGCTGTTTCTAGGAACTTCCAGCTGGCATGAAGATAGGGTCACGGGTGTGTGCAAAGGCCTGAAATGTGACGTCGACTAAGGGGAAGGTCATGTATTTTTTCTAATTGTAGCGTGTGCCCAGTGCGTAAGAGTCCGGATGGCTACCAAGCTCTTCTCCAGTCCACTCGGCAATGTCGTCTGCCCGCCTCTTTCTGTACGTATCTGAATTGTCTCCCCTCCTCCTTACACCGCTCCTTGGGAAGTGGTCTCGGAGAGTCTGTCTGATTTGTTACATGTTCATGCCACTTTAGATGTGTGTGTGTGTGGTGTGTGTGTGTGTGTGTGTGTGTGTGTGTGTGTGTGTGTGTGTCTGTACAGTGTGTGTGTGTGTGTGTGTGTGTGTGTAGTGTAGTGTTAATGTGTGTGTCGCGCGCGCGTGTGTGTGTGTATGTGTGTGTGTGTGTGTGTGTGTGTGCGCGCGCACGCGTGCGCGCGCGCGTGTGTGTGTGTGTGTGTGTGTGTGCACGCGCGCGTTGTGTGTGTGTGTGTGTGTGTGTGTGTGTGTGTGTGTGTGCGTGCGTGCGCGCGCGCGCGCGCGCGCGCGTGTGTGTGTGTGTGTGTGTGTGTCTGAAAAAAAACTTAAAATAATCAATAAATAAATACCCTGATGAATCAACGTAAACACAATCTGGCAACATGCCTTGAATAAATACTTTGTTGCATCAACACTGACCCACAAAATCATACAAAATGTGTCCAGTTCATTCTCACCAATGTTTCAGTGCTAACTCTCCTAGCTATATGAAATAGCATTTATGCTCGTTGCTCTCATACACAAGTTATAAAGGTGTACGGTACACACACACACACACACACACACACACACACACACACACACACACACACACACACACACACACTTGACAAATATATGACTACAGAAAAAAAAATGTTGCAAAAAAAACGACAAATACAAACTTATTTTTAGCGAAATTTTTTTTTGGGGGGTCACATTTGTCTTTTAACTTCTCATTTCGAAAGCTCTTGTAATAAATGCAGCCACATTGTTGGACTGCTTTTCGTTAGCGAGTAGTAGCGACATCTTAAAGGCTGACGCTCGCGTATAAAATTTGGGAGGTATGTGATGCTCGCGGAGATCTTTATATTTAGGGCATACTAATAGAAAATGATACTCGGACTCCAGCTCGCCCGGACAAAACGGACAACATAGTGCTTCACAGGGGACATCCGAATGCCGTAGTCTATGAGTATTCAGACAGGACACACCAAGTCTGAATCGTATTAGATTTTTACGAGCGCTTACGTTATTTAAAGTAAACAAATAATTCGGCATTCCCCCAGAACTGTTTAAAAGTAAAATAAAATAGAAAACGTTCGTTTGATTCTATATATCTATGCCATTCCTGCAAATGACAATCTACGAGACGATTCTTGAATTTTAAGGAAAGCTTTACATTATACACACTTTGATTAGTCCAAACATAGCCGAAACCATAGCGGTTAATGTAGAACACACTAATGAAGCCCAATTGTTTTTACCACGGCAATGCATCTCGTATAACATCCTGTATGCTTTCTTTGGAAGACGATAGTCTGGCATATTAATAATATGTAGCCAATATTTTATACATTTAGTATACGTGTTTATGTAAAGTGGAAACCTTCCAGTTTCCCCATAAACTAATGCATTAGGCGTTTTTATAGATATATTCAAGATCTCTTTTGAGTGCAAACAGGTGAATTTTTTCAATGACGGAATGCTTTGCAGTTAAACCCAAACTTCAGCGCCGTAAGTAAGGATGGTTGGATTTGACAATCGAAAATTTTAAAGAATAACTTTTGGGGACAAACTTTGATATTTCCACAATAGTTTCAGCACATTGATAGCCTGATGTTTTGCCTTAGATGCCAAATCATCAAGACAATGCGAAAAAGTAAGACCAGTAGAGAAAACAACACCTAAATATTTGTACTGATTTACTATCTCTAGTTGTACACCATTGTAAAACCATTTTTCCTTTGAAGCAATATGTCCCCCATTTCTAAAGACAATAACTTTAGACTTTTCCAAATTTACTATTAAATCGAGTTTCTTTGCTGTTCTGTTCAGTATGTTTAGTTGTGTCTGGAGACCAACGACTGTGGACGCCATCAGTGCGACGACGTCGTCAGCAAACAGTAGAATCAGCAATTCTATTAAGTCTGGAGATAAAGGGATGCCATGTTTACCGTTCTTAATTATTCTTCTGCAAGTTCATTGATAAAGAGTGAAAACAAAACCGGACTGCATATTTCACCTTGCTTTAAACCCCGGGGACACATAAAAGAATCGGTTAAATCTCCATCAACCTTAACCCTAGCCTTGGCAACAGAGTACATACTTTTAATTGCGTTGAACATCCTTCCTTTTACACCCCTTTTCTTTAAGACTGACCAAAGTTTGTTTCTCTCTATCAGGTCAAAAGCTTTTTTTAAAATCGATAAAAGCAACGTACAGTTTCCTGTGGTTAGAAAGTTGCTTTTGGACGAGAGAAAGAAGTGTAAATATATGGTCAGTAGTTCTATAATGCTTTCTAAAGCCAGCCTGTGCATCGTTTATTACACCATTTACCTCAATCCACTTTGTCAATCGTTTGTTTAATATGTAGCTGTATAATTTTGCACTAATGTTTAGGAGAGAAATACCCCTGTAGTTGTCGGGGGAATTTACATCTCCTTTCTTATACAAAGGATGGATCACTACTTCACACCACGAAGACGGAAAAGGTTCCAGAATCAAATAGCTTATTGAAATAGCTTTTGAGAAAATGATGATAATAGTAGGTGTAGCATACTTATAAAATTCTCCAATTAATCCATCAGGTCCTGCTGCTTTGTTTCTCTTCAAAGCCTTTAAAGAATCCAAAACCTCTTGTTCAGTGATGTCTTGGTCAAGAAAATCAACATTACTGACAGTATCCTGCAAATAATCATCGTCAAATTGACATTCCGGAGAACTTAGATCAGATACAGTGAGATCATCATTAAAAAACACATTTAAAGTGCTGAAACCAGACTGTTTTCGATACCGAGTTCGGGACAGCAGAACTATTTTTCAAAGACTTCAGAGTTCTCCAGAATTGCTTGGAGTCTCTGGCGTTTTCGCTCAGAATACGCAAAACATGCTGTCTATGTAACCGCTGCTTATCCCGTAGCAATCTTTGTACTGGTTTCTGCACTGACAATAATTAAGTCTCAGATCAGCAGCACCAAGGCTATTATTGACTTTCACCCTGTTGAACAATCTTAGTGTCTGCCTCACCTGGCGACGTTTAACAGAACATTCCAAAATCAAACCATGGACTGCGCCTGGTGCTGCTTATGACAATTTCTTTACTCATGCATTGACCAGACAAATATAAACCTTCGTTAAATTTGTCCAGTGCAAGTTCAATATCAGTATCAATATGTTCAAAAGCGTCATCAAAAATTGAAGTAACAGCATCAGATCTAAGCGAACTGGAAAGGTGCGCGATTGGTGTGAATGGAGAGATGTGTGTGTGTGTGTGTGTGTGTGTGTGTGTGTGTGTGTGTGTGTGTGTGTGTGTGTGTGTGTGTGCGCGCGCGTGCTTTGTGCGTGCGTGCGCGTCATGTTTGTGTATTGTAGCGTGTTTGTGTATGTGAGAGAGAGAGAATGTGTGTGTGTGTGTGTGTGTGTGTGTGTGTGTGTGTGTGTGTGTGTGTGTGTGTGTGTGTGTGTGTTCATCAATTTCACATCTCACTAAAAGTGATATCAGACGATGTGTAAATGGTGTGTGTGGTATGTGGATGCGTGCTTATGAAAAAAAATGGTGGAGAGGGGGGGGGGGGGGGGGAGTGTGTAGAACTTCGAATGCGACTACGTAAAAAAAAAAAAAAAAAAAAAAACTAGAAGAAACCAATTAGAGATAAATGCCAACTGGACTCTGTAAGAAACTTTGACTAACTAATCTGAGAAACGAATAATCATTCAACATTTTATAGAGTGATGACGTCGATCTATCCGTAGTATTTCCACCAGCCATGATAATCAAATTCTTTGTTTTGGGGCAATGAATGAATTAACAAATATAAAACACTTAGTGCATTTCCACACATACATCAAACATTTCTACTGAATTTTGTTTTCAGTGAATTTAAACCTAATCTGTGATTAAGCTTCTTACATCTCTAGGTATATGAGTTAGATATGTTTTTGCTGTTTTATTCTGTGTTCCAGAACTGTATGCAATACAGTTATGATAGTACTGAGATTCCGAGTTCTTTAAGGACTGTTGGAAGCTTTTTCTCAGTCTGTTTGTCAATTAAGGAATAGCATTCTGAAAGCTCTAAAAGTATATTAAGTGAAGTTGTTCTTTCCATATTTCTAGCTGCTCTCTTTGCTGCATGATCAACCTTTTCATTTGATACAATTCACCACTGTGAGATGGTGATCCCTTTAAATGAGAAAAGGTGAAAGATATGGTTAATTTCTAATATAATCTCAAGTTGAATTTTTGAATTTCGGGACTGGAGGGCACCTAGAACCGATTTGCTATCAGTACACACAAGAATTCGACAAGGATTTAGGAGCAAATGTAAAATAAATTCCTAAGACATCAAAATAGCAATGAGCTCTGCACAAAATATGGAAGGTTTTTACCAAGATTATAGAGTTTCTCAACATTCAAATCTGGAATAATAAAAGCAGCACCTGCTACATTATCGTCAAAAACTGAAAGTGTGTGTGTGGTGTGTGGTGTGTGTGTGTGTGTGTGTGTGTGTGTGTGTGTGTGTGTGTGTGTGTGTGTGTGTGTGGTGTGTGTGCGCGTGCTAGTTCTGGGGTCCTTATCACTTATCATGGGTATAACGTCTTATCATGAATTAGTGTACTGGTATGCTAGTGACGTTTATTTGTGTAAACTGAAATTGAAAATCCCCTAAACTCTACGCTCCTGATCTGCTTGTTTGTTTTCGTTTGGGTTTTTTTTTTCAATCTTGCTGCAGTTTCTTCTTCTTCTTCTTGTTCTTGTTCTTCTTCTTTCTGTGTTTTCGTTTTTTCTCTTCTTTGTCTGTTTTTATTATTATTATTATCATTATCATTATTCTTGTTGTCGTTATTATTATTATCATTATTATTATTGTTGTTGTTGTTGTGTGTTGTTGTTATTATTATTATGATATTGTTTTTTGTTATTATCATTATATATTGCTGTTGTTGTTGTTGTTGTTGTGTGTTGTTATAATCGTTATTATTATCATGGTTATCATCATCATCTATGTTGTTTGCATTCGATGTTCTAGTTGTTGTTTCTGTAGTTGTGTGCTGCTGCTGCTGTTTATGTTTGTTTATATCTATTAGCTGGTTGGTTGGTTGGTTGGTTGGTGTTTTGTTTCTTTGTTTGTTTGTTGTTGTTTTTTTTTTTTTTTACTGTGCATGTTATCGTTGTTCTTGAACATTTGTTTATGGGTATTGTCGACAATGTTTTTTTTATTTCTATTATATACGCAGTTTTTACTTGTTTCGTTTCTAAAACCGAGTTCAAAGAGATCCTTAAACATACATTATTCAATGCCCCTAAAAGATTCAGTCAATCATTCAGGCTGTCATACAGTTATTCCTCTTGTTGTCTCATCACAGTAATCATCTGCCGCGTTCCTCTTGTCTTTCTCTTTACACACACACACACACACACACACACACACACACACACACACACACACCACACACACACACACTTTCTCTCTCTCTCTCTCCCTCTCTCTCTCTTTCTCTCTCTCTCTCTCTCTCTCTCTCTCACACACACACACACACACAAACTCTCTCTCTCTCTCTCTCTCTCTCTCTCTCTCTCTCTCTCTCTCTCACACACACACACACACACACACACACACACACACACACACACACACACACACACACACACACACGCACGCACGCACGCACGCTCGCTCGCACGCACGCACGCACGCACGCACACACACACACACACACACACACACACACACACACACACACCACACACACACACACACACACACACACACACGCCCCGTTTTCCTTTTCCTTTCTTTTCCTACACGTAGACTCTTTGAAAGCGTGAGCCTTGCAGAAAATGGGCTGATGACTTTTAAAATGGCTACTCGTGACACACTGAGGCCCTCCCCCGCCTGAGGTTTACTGCTTCAGAAAACCCGTCACCCTTGACAGTCCCCAAACTGTTTGGAATACAGCTATGCGCCATACAAACTATAACTTCCAGTATGGCCCAGACTAACCTTGACATAAAACTCTAGATAACATCTTCGTGAAATCTTAAAAAAAAAAAAAAAAAAAAAAATTTTGAAATACCTCCGCCGAACAACACGGACAAACGAATCACAAGACAAAACATGACGCGTTTCGAACTCTTAGGTCCTCTTCAAGCAAGATAAACAACGGTCAGGACAAAGGAACGAACAACGAGCAGTCACGTATTTGTCCAATTCGGTGCAAGATGGGCTCTGAATCTTGCGCCCAGTTTGACAAGATGAGTCATTGCTCGTTCTTTCACGCTGACTGTTGTATAACGTTTCCTGAAGAAGACCTAAGAGGTCGAAACGCGTCGTGCTTTGTCATGCGATTCGTTTTTCCATGTTGTTTGGCAGAGTTCTTTCAAACACTTTTGAAGATTTGTGTTGATTTCGGTGTGCAGTCGCCTCACGTTGCAACTATCTACTGGAAAGTTCGTTTTTCTGGCCTGACACTCAATACCGCAATCTTGTCAAACCGTCACCACAAACACAGCTGCTACAGAGCCACTGCTCTGTAATGAGTATTTTTTAAATTGTAAAAGATGGGTGATCAAGTGTGGAAACGTGGTTCCGAGAGGCGTTGATTGTTTTGCACATTTTTCTTGACAAAATCGGAAGATATAGTTTTCACCCAATTTTAACCGGGGCAATACAAATTAAAAGGTACTGTACATTTTGACCGCATTGACCATATTTTATACCACGCGTATATTACGGACATCGTACAC
>JADBJO010023582.1:0-2500 GCA_016801955.1 Conus betulinus
CAAAATCAAGATCGAGGATTGAGAGAGAAACGACAGAGTATGGGAAAGTGTATTTGCAATATATCAGTCTGTCTGTCTCTCCTCTGGTCTCTCTGTGTGTGCGTTTGTCTGTCTGCCCGACCGTCTGTGTGTGTGTGTGTGTGTGTGTGTGTGTGTGTGTGTGTTGTGGTGTGTGTGTCTGTGTGAGTATGCAGATACATACATATCTCTGAGTGTGAATCATATGTATCGATGTGTGCATGTGTACGTCCGTCCGTGCATTACTACGTACGTGTGTGTGTGTGCATGTACTTGAGCGCGTGCGCGCGCGCGCGCGTATGTGTGTGTGTGTGTGTGTGTGTGTGTGTGTGTGTGTGTG
This sequence comes from Conus betulinus, assembly GCA_016801955.1. Taxonomy (NCBI): domain Eukaryota; kingdom Metazoa; phylum Mollusca; class Gastropoda; order Neogastropoda; family Conidae; genus Conus; species Conus betulinus. Next base: position 359 of record JADBJO010023582.1, read on the forward strand.
TGTGAGTATTGCGTGTGTGCGTGCGTGTGTGGGTATCTGTGTGTGCCTGCGTGTGTGCGTGTGTGAGTGTTTGTGTGTGCGTGTGCGTGTGTCTGTGTGTGTGGGTGCGTGTGTGCGTGTGTTCGTGTGTGTGTGTGTGTGTGTGTGTGTGTCTGTGTGTCTGTGTGTGTGCGTGTGTGTGTGTTCGTGTGTGTGTGTGTGTGTGTGTGTGTGTGGGTGTGTGTGTGTGTGTGCGTGGTACCGCGATCTTGTCACCTCCATCCTTACGGAAGCGGTATTCGGACGGCGGACGTTTGGGTTGTCCACACACCAATACCACCAGGACTGCATAAAGAAACACCCACCCACCCACACATGAACGGGGGTACACACACACACACACACACACACACACACACACACACAAACATACACACACACACACACACACACACTTACGTGCGCACGCACACTCACGCGCGCGCACACACACATGCATGCACTCACCCGCACACACACACACACTCTCTCTCTCTCTCTCTCTCTCTCTCTCTCTCTCTCTCTCTCTCTCTCTCTCTCTCACACACACACACACACACACACACACACACGCACACACACACACACACACACACACACACACAAATGCGCGCGAGCCACACACTTTGTTTACTACAGTGACTTAAACTGGAAATCCTTCACATGCAATCAATATGGCCACTTTGTGGATGTCCTCTGCTATTGTCTTTCTTGTCTTTCAACTTATTTGACTTCGATTTGTTTTCTTCCTTTGTCTGTCTTTGTTCTCCTCTTAAGTTTTTTTCGCTTTTGTAGACAGTCTCCTGTCCTAGACAAAGAACATCTGTCACAATATGGTTTTTGTTGTTGTTGTTGTTTTGTTTTTGTTTTTGTTTTGTTTTTGTTTTGTTTTTGCCGGTCGCTATCTATAATATCACAGCTTTTGTTACTTTTGTTTTTCTTCTTCTAATTCTTCTTCTTCTTCTTCTTCTTCTTCTTGCTGTTATTGGTGTGTTTGTTGTTGTTGCCATCATCTTTGTTGCTGTTGTTGTTGTTGTCGTTGTTGTCGTTGTCGTTATTTGTTTATTTGATAGTTGGCTTGTCTATCTATTCTATTTATTTAAATGGCCCTTTTATGCTGTTTCTATTTATATTATTTATTTATTTGTTCATTTACACGTATCTACTATTGATCTTATTTCACTTTAGTTTATTATCTTCTTTATTTATTCATCAAACGTTTTATGAGTGTTTCTAGTTAGTAAGTTAGTTAGCTAGTTATTGAGTTTATTAGTTAGTTAGTTAGTTAGTTAGTTAGTTAGTTAGTTAGTTAGTTAGTTAGTTAGTTAGTTAGTTTGTTCGTTAGTTAGTTAGTTAGTTAGTTAGTTAGTTTTTGTTTGCAGTTAGTTCATTAGTTAGTAACTTGGTTAGTAAGTTAGCTAGTTATTGAGTGTATTAGTTAGTTAGTTCGTTAGTTCGTGTGTGGTTGGTTAGTTAGTTAGTTAGTTAGTTAGTTAGTTAGTTAGTTAGTTAGTTAGTTAGTTAGTTAGTTAGTTTTTGTTTGCAGTTAGTTAGTTAGTTAGTTAGTTATCGAGTTTATTAGTTAGGTCGTCCGTTAGTTCGTGTCTTGGTTAGTTAGTTAGTTAGTTAGTTAGTTAGTTAGTTAGTTAGTTAGTTAGTTAGTTAGTTAGTTAGTTAGGAAAGTTTATGTTTGCAGTTAGTTAGTAACTTAGTTAGTTAGTTAGTTAGTTAGTTAGTTAGTTAGTTAGTTAGGATAGTTTTTCTTTGCAGTTTGAGAGTGTCAACAGGAAGCGAACGGAGCTTCCAATAGAGACTATTCTAATCCGAATTAAGGATGTCAGTGGTTCAGGTACCGTGTTTTGAATGGATGGGGGTGGGGGGGGAGGGCATAGCGGTCCACAATGTGCCTGTGTCCTTTCTGTGTCAGGGCCGGGTCCTCATTCTCCACAGTTAGCAGTCCTGATCAGGCCCCGTGCGGTCTGGAGAACTAGAATGATCCACCTGATCAGAGCTCTAGCATGGAATTGGTTAACCTCGTGCACAGTGACTGACAAATGTGAATGATGCGAGATCATGTCCACAGCCCACGCAGCTAGATAAAGCGACAAGTTTAGGGAGACAATG
>JADBJO010023582.1:20000-26369 GCA_016801955.1 Conus betulinus
AGATAAAACCGTATTTATGCAGAAAGACATTTTATCTTTTCAAGTGAAATTTGTTGTTGCACTTTCATGAAGACAATTCTACTTTTACAGCAAAAATCAAAGCTGTGATAATTATTTTTCTTTTCAGAATATCATTATTTTCACCAAGAAACTAGCCAACGCATGTTCGTAAACTTGCTAGTTTGGCAATTAGCTCTGAAAGTCGTAAACTCTGCTGATGTCATCCAATGATGTCACAAACGTTGTCTCTTCCGGTTGTTTACGGCCTCTGATTTTTTAAAAAAAATGTGACTGATTTCCCTTGGCAAATGAGCGATCTGGGCCGTCCGTTATGTTCACTAAAGAGAAAGGAGGAAAGCACTCGGGTTTCATTACTGTTCCGGGAGAATTCGATAAGAAAAAAAAAATCGACTGCTGCTCTGTCTTTCGCATGTTTTGATTTGTAATGTGTCATTACTAGCAAATATTCATTATGTTCTCTTTTTATTCATGTCTGCTCCTGTTAATGATCGACTCCTTAACACGACGTCCACACGTCCCTTCGTTAAGGTTGTGGCCTACAATATGAAACTCTCTCTCTCTCTCTCTCTCTCTCTCTCTCTCTCTCTCTCTGTGTGTGTGTGCGTGCGTGAGTGTATGTGAGCGCGCTTGTGTGTGTGTGTGTGCTTGCGTTGTTTAGAGAGAGAGAGAGGGGGGGAAGAGAAAGGTTCTAAGCAATGTGATATCAAGTTTATAATGCAATCATAATATTTCTGAAAATGTGCCAACACATACTAAGTCATTGATTGATTGGTTGATTGAATGACTGGCTGTCAACTGATTGATTAATTGATTGATTGATCTTTTTGACTATAAGTTGGGTGATAATCTTTCTGAAGCCTTGCTTATAATTATATACTGGAGACTGATTGATTAATTGATTAGATAGTTGATTGGTTGGTTGATGTGACAGGCACATGAACAAAAAGAAGTTTATCTAAACTCATCACCCATACAGTCATTTTCCATCAATGGTGCCTGTGCTGAATCCAGAGCAACGCATTGTGGAGACCTTTGACCTTTGCCCCCAGCAGTAGGGAGATGGTTAGCATTAAAAACCGACTTTTCTTCATGACACGTTTGTGACCTGCTAAAATTCACAATACGTTATCACTTTAGTTGTTTTTTTTTCATCTTATCTTCCACTATCTTTCTTTCCTTTTATTCTGTTACGCGCCTATGTCACATACAAAATTATCAAAAGGGTATCATTTTTCTTGTATTTTTTTTAACTTACCTATCGTTACCTTTCTTCAAGACACTTTGTCTGCTAAATTCACACAACTTGATAAATTTTAGTATCGTTTCTTTTCTGTCTTACTTTTCATTACCTTTCTGTTCCTGACAACCTGCATTACCAGTTAAATTAGCACAACGCTACTAATTATTTTTTGTCAGTTGATTTTTTATATATAATCTTCCACTACCTTCCTTTTCATGACACCTTTGTGACCTTCTAACTTCCATACAACGTTATCATTTTTTTCCTATCATTATTCATTACCTTTGTTTGATATTTCTGTTGCCTCCTAAATGTACACAGTGTTTGGAAATGAAATGAGGCAGGGAACAGTAAACAATAAACAGCAAACAAGTGGGGTAGTTTTTGCTCCCATAAGGAAACCTAACACAGAGTAACTTTTATTCAAGACTGGCACAGCCTTTCAAACCGCCGCTCATTCCGACACCCCCGTCCACAGCCCCCGCCGCAGCCCCGGCACCGGCAATCCACAGGGAGCAGTCAATGTCAAGTCGTCAAGAGAGCACCCACCGGAGGAGACACTGCACTGCTGCCGAGTCACTTCGGGTGTGTTCAGTGGCGCCTGTTCTGATCTAACATACGCAGGACACCACCTACTAAGCCCCCTACTGACGACAATAATTGCTTAGTCGCGGAGCCGGCGTGAGTGAGCTCTCCCTCCGGAGGGCGCCACCACGTCCGTCCAACGACAGCCCCCATGGACTCGCCGATACCGGTGACCCCGACGGAACCAAACCAAGGCCACAGACGTGGAGAGGACATCGAAACTGAGGTCACCATGAGAGCAGGGCATGAAGGGCCACAGAATTTGAGACTTTTTTTTATGCTGATCGATGAGAATGAGGATGATTAAGATGATGCTACGATTTTCCATTTCGGTCTGAGACTACATGACAGGGCTGTACTCTACGCTTCCTTTCATAATATATCCCGGCGTCAACCAGGCCCGAGAGATACAGGCACCTGCAGTGTTGGTCAGGAAATTTGAGCAACACTCTCAGAAACGCATCCATTAAGTGGATGAAACTCGACTGTGTGGGTCCCAGTCTTCCCAACTGAGTCCGCAGCAAACTCAACTCTGGGTAGGAGCCGGTCGGGGCAGAAAAAACCCACATGACTCTGATGGGATTCGAACCCACGACCTCCCAGCCGGGAGTCCCGCGACGCTAACCTCACAGAGGTCAATGCCATTTGGAGGAACATCCAGCCCAGAAATTCGTACCGACATAATAATGTCGGGTGAATGCATAAGTTGGAAATGTACAAGTTCTTGCACTTACAGAAGATTACCATGCATTCGGGTCATGTGAATTCACACAAATGCTCTGAAAACCATTCAGAAGACAAACAAGGAACTGCTGTGGAAACACTAAATCTCTTATATGTAATGAAAAAGAACTGTACAACTTGGACACGAAAGTGAGTCCAAATCTGATTTTAAAAGGAAGATATCTGACGCAATTGTACAGCATGCCAGTTTTCAACATTTACATCAAGAAAATCGGTAAAGATTCTCCACGGCTATGTTCATTTCCAAAGACATCTAAAACAAGTATACGAAGTAAAAAAAAAACATATATCTGTTCTTAACTTCTCATACAATACATCTGCTACAGACTGGTTTTCATGAAAACAAATTATTCGAATTTAATTGTATTGGCCAAGAGAATAATACGATAATCTTTTGTATTTCAAGGAATAAAGTTTGGTATGTGTGGAAAACTATTTCGAAAAGCTTTAAATTCGACGGGCTGTTTAGATTGATATCTAAACGTCAGGTCAACCATTCTGCCAAAGTGATGATCATCAAGAGTAGCAATAACAATTAATTTCATAATGTTTGTAACAATGACATTGATCGTATGTCACAGGAATATGTTTCATTTTGACAGGGTGCCAATATTGGGAACAGTTTTCAATCAGATGAAGAACAATGACAAAAAGGGTAACAATGTAGTAAGTTAAATCCAGCAATCAAGTAAAATGTCACACACACTGATTGACTGAAATCGTTTACTGTCAGATTAACATATTGTTGTACACACACACACACACACACACACACACACGCACGCACGCACGCACACGCACGCACGCACGCAAACACACACACACACACACGCGCGTGCGCGCGCCCGCGCGCAAGCACATGTATGCACACACGCACACACGCACGCACATGCATGCGCTCGTCAGTTACATCAAAACATTAATGCACGCATGCACCCACATAAGCACGCACGCGTGCGCACACACGCGCGTGCGCGCGCGCGCACACACACACACACACACACACACACACACACACACACACACACACACACACACACACTTACTCTAACATGCACTCGCGTGTGCGTTCTTCTTTTCACCAAGAAGAGACCGTTTCTGTCCATTAAAGATAGCTCAGTCAGTGTAAGAGTGTAGAGGGACACTCCAGAAAACAAAAAAAATCATCATCATAATGATAATAATAATAATAATAATAATGTGTAATACTTATATAGCGCATTTCTTGTTATACAACTCAATGCGCTTACATCCACCATTTGCACTTATTCATACAATATTCATGCACACAGCAAAAAAGAAAATACACAATGGCAAACGCACCTACATGCATAATGATATGATAAGAAGAATGATAATAGTAATGATATTTATAACAATTATAATGGTAATATAGTAGTAATGATAACTATAATGAAAATAATAATGATGATAATAATGATAATGATAATAATAATCATGATAATATTGATAATTATAGTAATCATCAACATCATCATCATCATCATGATAATGATAATGATAGTAATAATAATGGTAATAAGCGGTCAAAACATTTCCACTTAAAAGTTTATTGATCTGAGTCTTTGGCAGAAAAGAAATCTTGCCCGAATCAACAACAGTGCTGTATGCTGACGTCGGCTGCTCCGGCACAACTACATGCCAGTCCTGCAGTCTCACACGCAGTCTTCTGGGTGAAGCAAGCTGAAAGAACCTGATACGGCACAGATGCAGCGCTTTGCTGCCGTGACGCGGACTGGTTCCGTAACCCATGGAGACTGATCCTGCGTTTTGATGCTTAGCTGGCGCTACGCCTGCAAAGAGCTGTTTGATAGCAAGACGAAAGAATCCTGTATTAATGCTCTGGCTATGTGGCCACACGCCACTATGAAGGTTTTGCACTGAAATACTGTATAGTCCACGAAGGCGTTTTGAGGCTTGTCCTAAGACTGAGCCAGTTTTTTTTTTTATATCAAACTGTTAATTGTTAAAAAGACCAACTCCCCACCGATTGTTTCACTTGTTTAGGGAGGGTGGGGGTATTTTCATCGATGAAATCACATACTATCTTCAAATACATGACCTTCTCCTTAGCTGACATTATATTTCAAGTCTTTGCACTCAGCCGTGATCCGATCTTTGCGCCGGCTGGAAGCACCCAAATAGTCCCTTTCCGTTGTGATTTCAATCTGTCTGCTTGGAACCACTTGGCTTGTACCTTGATGGATATTGAAAGAAAATGAGGAAACTCAACTTTCAGACACAATAAAAACTATGAAAACAATTCAACTGCACCAGTCTATAAATACTTGATTCCTTAAGTAAGGCCTTGGCGTATCAATGTTTGGTGTGCAACCTGTAGTGGCATGTCATACTGGCTTTGTGTTGGCTTGGACTGGTCCCGTGATAACGTAGACTGGTTTTTACGTTAGTTTCACTCGATGTTGCAGTAGGCTTGCTTTTTCATGCATCAGCATAGTCTTGTTCTAAAAGGAGTTGATCACCTACATCTGCAAAAGCTTCTTCGATAAGTACACCTTCATTTGCATGCATTGTCAAGGCTATAATGAGGAAAAGAACAACGATGATGATGTTACAGAATTCCATTCTTGTGTGTGACTTCCTGACAGTGGAATACTCGGTGCAGCATTTTAGACCATACATCCACGTCAACGAGATACAAGATAAACAAGCACAGGTTGAGCTGGTCAGACGAACGATACATAGTCTTATACATGTAGTGTCATACAACCTATGACCAACCAGTTCATGGTCTGGCACTACAGACATATGAACACCACAATAGCTGCCGCTGCCATACAGATCCTCGCGGCATTTCAGCAGGCATTGGGGAACACTCAATGGCTCCCAAATGCTTGTGAAGTATTGCCTATGCCGGGAATGTTCCTGTTTTTATTACCCATAAAACTCGGAAACATATCATACGCTATGAACGTACTTTCCCCGATTTCCTGCACGCGTGCGCAGCATAGCCATAGAGATAGCTCTGCCAGCGGAGGGTGTCCGGGAGAGATGTTGGTATGAGTGATGGAGAAAGTTCCCACTTCTACGTTCTACACTCTAGGGCGTTGCTGCGACTCGAACGCGCAATCCCCTAGATGGATGGGGGAGGTCAGTGCAGTGGTCTGACCGCTTGCCCGTCACATCTATTCTTGGTTATACCTTCGCGGGAATTAATGTCATACCACGAGAAGAGCACACACGCTAAGGGTTAGTGTCGGTGTCATGTATGTTTCAGACGAAAGAGTGCATCTTTCATGCAGAGTACATCGCTGGTTTATGTCTGTCTGGGTTGTGTATGTCCGCTTCCGTGATTTACGAGTGTGTCGGTTCTTGTGGTCTTTGTTTAGGATACGTCTGTTTCCGTTGTTTATGCTCGTTTTAGTGTTCATGTCCTATCTACTACGGGGTAAAAGTCGGGCCGTTGAGAAATGGGATCATTTCATTTTGGTCAGTAATTGGTAAGCTTCTTCCGTTATAGTCGCTGCGAAAAGAAGAGTCAAGAAGGAGGGAAAGTAGTCACTTTGTGATTGACCAGTGGTGTTTTTTTCTCCCCAGATGATGAAATCTGTGTTTTGATCTGCAGGGTCTCTCTCTCTCTCTCTCTCTCTCTCTCTCTCTCTCTCTCTCTCTCTCTCTCTCTCTCTCTCTCTCCTTATCTGTTCTCTCCCCGAATCTCCACACCGTTATTGTTTGATAAGGGGAAGTCTTTAACACACTGTCTCACACCAGTAATGTCATTGACCTTTCGCTGGAAG
>JADBJO010023583.1:0-26358 GCA_016801955.1 Conus betulinus
ACCACAGTCTGTCCTAACATGATTGCTGTGGACGTTTTCCTCAATTTCAACATTTAGCATAACACGGCCGTCCCTTACTGACTCAGTCTACGACACTGCTTCGGAGGTTTTCCTCATGATCCTTCCTGAAGTCCTTTCAATGGCTACGATCATGACAAGCGGAGTCGTTATGTCACTGCAGTACACATTGTCAGAAGTTAGTATCTGGGCATTACAGTTGTGCTCAGTGCTACTGTCAAGCCATCCCTTGTGGTAACCTACTTACGGCTGTTCTGTCACAGTGCTAGGGTAAAAATATATCATTGAGAATGGAGGCCCAAGCACTGGTCTGTCACTAGTGTTACTGTTCCACATGACGCGAACTCCTGAAACTAATTATAAGTTAAACAACTGCATCCTCTACGAGCCCTTAGTCACATACTCCCAGTCTTTTGTCTGCGGGTTTACTTAAGGTGGTGGAACACTCTTCAAGCGAGGCGACCCTTCCACTGAGCTTCAACATGTCGGGGTGGGGGGGGTGCAAAGAATCTGGTGTGACACACAGCACTTTCCCTCCTGTGATACCAGAGAGGTGGAAGTAGGATATCAGGTGTAAACAAAAGATTAAGCCCTCAAATTTTTTCAGACTTGTTTAAGGGTATGATTTGTCCGTTTGTATTAGCATGGAAAAAATCCACAAGTACCAGAAATGCGATATGGCTGAATGAAAGATGAAAAAGAGCTTGTACAAATCTTTAGAGGACAATCTGCAAACTTGATGATTTGATTTCATACGCAAAACTTGTCAGCTGGGTGAGCTCAGAACTTGATTCGCGTTTTTTTTTTGTTTTTTTTTTTATTAACCTAACACATTGCGACATTCATGCCGTACATCTGTGCTACGATCTTGATTGGCCACGGTGATTTGACAGAACTGGACAGTAAAATTTATGGCTGTGCAGACCGCAGGACATTTCATGGCAATTTCACAAATAAAAACAAACTTTTTTTAAAAACCCCAAATTTCTGTACTGAGTCGAACAGGGCCAGCAGATTGAATAAGCTTCATTGGTCTGTATATCATAACTGAATCTATGAGGCTTGATCACAAACTTCAAACAGTTAGGGGATCGCAAAATCATGAGCTCTTCACTCGATTTTGATAGGCTGTGCTGGTTATGATTAACTGCACTTTTTTTTGTGCACCAAAATGAACTTGTTTCTGTTCCAAAGTTATCATGACCCACATCTGTGTCAGCTTGTCCATTAATTTTAAACACTTTCTCCCCTCCCCCCCCCCTTTGCAATTTGTGTGAAATTCATGCAAAAATGCTTTTGCGTTTGTTTCTTGACCAGACCTTTTGGCATCTGCCATGGGAACTGGCCTATAGCACAATTTTCAGCTGATTTCGGTAACATAGTTGACTTTGAATGTGTGACAATGCACACACCATGATCTATTAAGTTATTTGCATTAATATTATTATAATAAACTGCAGTCCCTGTGTATGGTTGGAAATAAGCGGGACTGTTCTCTATGAATGCTGGAGTATTTCACTGGGTTCCCATTATTATTGAAAAGACACGTTAACATTCATGCTTATTTGTCTTTTTTTCTAATGTGTTTTCAGCCTCCTTCCCTTTTACACCCACCTCCATCCTGCATCCCCCAAAGCAGTGCTCCTTGGTTTTTGCACATTTGAACAAATCTTAAATAAATGTCAGCAAACCGCCCAGAGAAACGTGGACAAACGAGTCACAAGACAACACACAACGTGTTTTCGACCTCTAGTCTTAGGTCTTCCTCAGGTGAAACAAAAACGAACAAAATATTTTGCATATTTGGTTTGGACCAACTTTTGAACAAAATTTAACAGCAGCTCTTGTAAGCAATACAACGACAACAACAATGGTAATACTGGTACTATACTACTACTGCTACTATCACTACTACGTGTTACTTACTTTTCTTTAAAAAAAAAAAATGAGACTGTCTTGGAAGTAATGTTGCTAAAAACTAAAAAGGGCATGGGAAAGTAAAATTTAGTCCAGAAAAATTAAAAAAAAACATAAGTTTCTGACCACCTGCCTTATCCCATGTCCAGCACACATCCCTACCTCTCTCTCGCCCCCTCTCTCTCTTTCTTTGACTCACTCTATCTCCCCCCCCCCCCCCCCCCCCCCCCCCCCCCCCCCACACACACACCCCCACACCCCCCACCCCACATACCACACACAAACACAAAACACACACACATGCACACAAACGCACGCATGCACAGCACGCACGTAAGCACTCACGCACTCACAGGAAGACAGACAGAGGACAGGTGAAAAGGCTATTTCTCATTAGAAATGGGTATTAAATTGGGATAACTGACAACTATTTGGTTTAATTAATGAGAGTAACAACATTAGCCTGACTGATTTTTGGCATACAGAACTGATTATTTTTAGGAAGTTCAGCTTTTGGACATATATATCTGTATTAGCTAGTTTTGCTTAATGACGATCATTGTGGTTCAAAGATATGAAATGTTTGCAAAATAAAATGATTATGACTGATATGAGTGTTTAATACATGCATGCTTCCTGAATTAGTGTGGGATTTGAAACATTTTTAAAGCAATGAAAAAAAACCCACAGAATCAACAGAAAGATGTAACCATGTCATTAACAAGACATAAAGATACCCGACTAGTGAAAGTTATCTATAGGTAAGGACTGTTTTCTTCTCAGAATAAAAATGGCATACTTTACACACAGGGAAAAAAAATACCTTAAGACATCATGTATTTAAAGAATGTTTTGGTTTTATTTCAAAATGTTGAAAACCTTTGTTGTGAGTACTGACTGAATAGTTATGGAAAGGGTAAAAAAGGTCTGTTGTTTTCACTAAATTTCTGTAACAGAGAAAGTTCTCGGAGATGGAGGGAAAATTATGACTAACAAGAAGATTAAGTGGCGCTTATCCATAATGGATATATTCTCTTTACAATTTTTTTCTTGAAGAGATTTTTGTTCAGTTAGGCCACTGGCCCATTTGAGCTAATTGAAGGGGAATCAGCACATTCATTAACATTTTTGGAAACTTAGGATCAAATCTATTAGAAACTAAAAATGGCAGCTAAGATGTCAGTAAGAAATATACTTGCTGAAATCTTGAACACCTTGCTCAAAAATTACCTGAATTCCTAATCAGTGATAATGATTTTTTAACAGAAATCAGGGGGTTCAGACTTCGTGCACAAAGCACGTAGAAAAGCTCACAAGGATACTTAGGGGGTCAGACATCATTATTCCTTCATGATGTACTGAAACTGTCTCTGTGTTTCTCGTGTCTCTGTCTCTCTCTGTCTGATCTTATATTGGTTTATAGAGCTTTTTGAGAACATAGGGGTGTTTCTCAAATAGCAGGTGAGTATTTCTTTCAGCCCAAGCAAAGATTTGGCTCTAGCTTTCTTAACCACAGTCTGTACCTCTTCCAGTGAAGATGGCTTGTCACTGAATTTTTTCCCTAGCACAGCAGATGGCACCATGGCGTGAATATTGCACCAAGGCCTGGATATTCAATTGATTGCTGCTTGACTCTGGAGTGTCAGTATTTGTTTTTCCTGCAATGCTGCTCAAGCATTTCTTTGTCCACTGAATGTCCTGATTGTGGCTGCTCAAATACTTTGCTGCAAACTGAAATCCTCTGAAGAAGCTACCTATATATATATTTTTTTTTTCTTGCCTTTTTGTTGGTTCTGCTTTCCTTAGGGTATCGTATTGTGCTTTCAGGTCTTCCAAAGGCTTCTCTGGACGTTTCAGATTTTGTGGCAGACTTCATCTATTCCTTGAGCTTTTTCTCTTCCAGATTTTTTCCATCTCTTGCCGGTGTCATGTCAATACTTTTTGAGTTGTTACCTGTCCTTTCACTCCACAGGCATCCATGGAAGTGTGCAGCATCTCCCACTTAAGCTAGTAGTTGTACCCCAGTATGCTGTAACTATCATATGTCCAGTGTCTGTACTATTATTTATTTCATCGTCTGTCTCCCAATTGTCTTTGATGCTTCCAGTTTGCAAGTTGTTTCTGGTGTTTAGCACTGAGAGACTGTACACTTGGAACATTTAGTCCTGGCCTTGGTTTTCTGACGTCTTATCTGCTAGTGCAGTTTGCTTCTGTTCATTAAGTCTTTGTATGGCCGTTTTTCATCCTGTGAATCTTCATGCCAATGTTTAGATTAATATTATTGTGCTTGGATTTTGTGGTGCCATCTTTACATTTCAGATGCTGTAGTTCAGTTGCATTGAAATGGCCAACATATCATTTGTTTGTAAGTTTCTAGTTAGCGAAGATTTCACATGTAGATTAAGATGAGTGACGGTGATGAACGCCCATCAAGAAGGGTCTCTACCCGTAACTCAAGCAGACACCAAGTTAGTATGCAACAACCCCCCCCCCCCCCCCCCCCCCCCCCCCCCGAAAGTTGCATTAGTATTTTGGTATATTTGCATTGAAAAATTGTCTAGCTTTAATTACTGTAGTAATGTTTAGTGGTTTTATGTGTCTATTATTACAAAAATGTTACCTGTGACAAAGACAATTGGAGTGACAACATTTCACCTGACTTAACTTTCATTTGTTGTTTCATAAGTGAAAAGGAGGGAGAAGGCTCTACACATGCACATGTCACCATTGGTTTACCTAAATTGTGATTTCTGGTATTGCTGACTAATCCTTTATTTGAAATGTTGAAAATAAGAAGTGTGTTTCTTCATATGTGACAACAACCCGTAAATGATTTATAGTTGTATTTTACTATAGAAAAATTATATCGAGCTAATAGATAATCTACAAAAGGTTGTTTTGTAACCTTTGTTAAAGACTCGTTCAGTGTTTTTAAAATCATAGGAAGTGTCAGTGTGACAAGTGTGGCAATAACATGCCAAGTTTGATGCCCGATTACAGTAAAACTTAGAACGCAAGTTTCATTTAGAACATTTTTTGTAGTAACAACTGTCCATTAAAAATAAAATAAACTATGATTTGTTTTATTTCAATATCTGTACAGAGTGGTAAACAATTGAACACTGTCAGCCGTGGTCAAAATGTGGTATGATTTCTGCTGTCAAGTTTCAATATTTTTCCGAGTAATATCTCTTTTATTTGATTTCTTCAGCAGTGCAAGCATTATTTGTTTTCAGAAATCATTCTTGAATCTCTTTAACAATATATTCAAGCATATTATTGGGATATATTATATAAGCTTCACAAAAGCAAGTTATGATTTGATGTGTAAGCCAGCCTTGGCATCGGTTGACATTGCCTCATATCACAGTATCTGGAAACATTAGAATTGATAAAATGATCTGTTCCACAGGCAACTTCACGTCGCCAGATGACCTTAACTTGATTATTGCCAAGAACACAAGGATGGAGATTTACTCAGTGACTCCAGAAGGACTCCGGCCTGTGAAAGAAATTGGAAATATATGGTCGAATTGCTGTGATGAAACTTTTCAGACCTCCGGTAAGTTAAGTGCCTAAGGAAGACGCAAGCATGCACGCAGGCACGCACACGCACACACACACACGCGCGCGCGCGCATGCGCACACACACACACACACACACACACACACACACACACACACACACACACACACACTCAAGTAGAGGTTGGGAAGAGGGCGAGAGAGGGGAAGAAGGGCATGTGTACATTGTATCCAATTATAAACGAAAGTGTCAGTGCACCTTACATCGCTACACGAAATAAACCCAGACACTTGGTATCAAAAGTTAGAACACTAAAACCAGCAAGCGAATGTCCATCTCAAAAAAAGTACACGGACAACGCGTGGTGAGGTGCGAGTCGGTTTCAGAAGAAAGTGGGAAAAAAATAGGAGGATGGAGGCTCCACTGGTAGAAAAAAAAAAAAGGGGGGGGGGGGGGGGGGTAAAAATTGGAGGTTGGAGGGACACACACACAAAAAGTTAAGTGCCTGATATTATTATGTTTTTTCTTTTAATTTTAGTAATATAGTTGTGTATTTTCATTTTTAAACAAATCTTAGATAAATGTTGGCGAACCACCAAGAGAAACATGGACAAATGAGTCACAAGACAAAACACGATGCGTTTCGACGTCTTAGGTCTTCTTCAGGCAAGACACAGACAAACAGGACAATGAAAATGAACGAATTTTTCACTTAGCTTAGATCTCTTCAGCGCAAGGTAGGCAGGCGTTGAATGATCCAAAGCATGCATGTGGATGTTTCTTGAACGATAAGCGTGTGTGTGCGTTTCCTGGATATGTTTTGGATATTAATGCATTCAAAATTTGTAGAGCGTCGAGTAGTGTAGGTTGTTAAGATGGGTGCTATTGAAATTGTTTTCATTATCATTATTGTCATTAAAATGCATTAGAGCTTTGTTTTAGTAAACGTCTTGAGACTAAGATCTTTATTTTGACAGTTTCCATCATATCCGAAACAAAACTGTCTTCTTTGTTGGAAGTGGAAAAATGTCGGTCTTGAGAAATGTTCGTGGCATCAGTCCTGTTCTCTTTGCAAATCCGTCATCCCAGAAAACAATATGATAAGGTGTGGTGTGTTAGGTCTTCAATGGTGTTTGTGTTGAAGTTTACCTATGAATGTATGAAGAGTGTTGTGGTCCGTGGACAGGGAGAGAGAACAAGGATCACATGTTTGTGCTGACCTCGAAGTACAATGCCATGATCCTGGAGTGCCAGCAAGAGGGAGAATCCATTGAGATCATCACTAGAGCTCATGGAAACGTCCAGGTCAGTTCTGTCAGTTTTTTCTCTTTTAGAGGATTGGAATTTATGTGTGTGTGGCATGTGACAGAGTGTGTGAGAGCATAAGGCATGTCAAAGAGCTTCTACCTGTTTAAAAAGGGAAATTAAGTAGTTCTTGTTGATTGTTAAAAGATACAATGAAGGCCAAAGACAGGCAAGGGAAGAGAGCTTCTACCTGATTTAAAAAAAAAAAAAATAAATAAAGTGTTACTTGCTGATTGTAAAAGATACAATCAGTGCTCAAGAGAGGCAGGGGAAGAGTTTGGCTCCTCTGATCTGCTTGTGTTCGACTTTGCTAAAGTTTCGTGTGATCATTGTCAGATCAATTGCAGACAAGAAATTATGGTAGAATTAAGAATTAGTTTTTCCATGTAAGAAAGATGAAGGCTAATACTCATTATATCAAGGATGTTGCTAGAGATGGAATTTTATGCTTTCCCTTGATTCTTGAAAAGATTCGATGAGCTTCCCAGGGTTGACTTGTCTTACTGAACAGTGGAGAGGAACACTTGCGACCAAAACACTGGTTGTTGCCCATGCCCTGCAGTTTACATAATTACCATCTCCAATGTCATCCTCAAAATAATGCCAAAAAGAGATTTCATTTTTTACGAATGCTTGCTTCATGGTTTAGGATTCTTTATTAAGAAACTTTGCCAGGACAAGATTGGCCGCCCTTCAGAGACAGGCATTCTGGGTATCATCGATCCTCAGTGTCGCTGCATCGGCCTCCGTTTATACGATGGCCTCTTCAAGGTGATCCCGCTGGACAAGGACAACAAAGAACTGAAAGCCTTCAATGTCAGGTAAGACCATGGGCACCTCTCAGAAAAAGACTATATTAACGCTGTGTACCAATCCTCTTTTTTTTCCCCTTTATTGTCTGAGGCTGTCTTCTGTACTTCTTTTCGTTGTTTTTGTTTCTGATTTGTATTTAAAATTTCATTTTGTCTAACATGTAATTTAAATGATTAACCCGTTCAGTGCCTGAAAAATATTACAAACAAAGGCTTTAAATATATGATTTTTTGAAGGAAATTGAATGGAGATTTTGAATCTGGGCTTCTTTGTTTTTAATTTTGATCATAAAAAAAAATTTAGGCATTTAGATTGGATATAGATTTTTTTGCACGATCAAAAACATATGTATTTTTACCACTACAGCTTCACATCCAAAAAGAACACAGAGCAAAAAAAGTTGAAAATAAAGTTGATATTGTCACACTACACCTGTAAATGAAAGTAGAACAGTCTAGAAGTCTATCAAGACGCTCACACCTCATGCAGACAGGTCAGTCTACAACACGCCCCCCTCCCCCCACCACGCCCCCTTGCTGGACTTCAGCCCTCTCTTTCACTCCTCCTCTTCCCCTACCGTTCCTGCTGCCCGTGTCACGCTGCGAGCAGGCCCGCGCTCCCCTCTCACGCTGACTACACACGTCGCTGGCCACTCGCACACAGTGCAGAGTACACACTACGCTGGCTCGTTCGACGCTGGTAACCAGTCAGCTGAACACACTCTTGAGATCGCACAGCAGGACTCGATAACTGACGAATATGGTCGGCAATTCCATCACTATCATCATCTCACCTTCATGCTCGAGTGAGTCGTTGAATAAAAGATTATTATCTTTGTCAAAAAAGATTAGCAGAGAGCCTGCTCAGCTGTGTAAGTACGCTGATTTGGTTGCTACACTCGTCGAAGGTTGCGCCACCATCTTTGCAAGCGAGACGAAGCGCTGGCTGGTCATCCAGTCAGTGATGAGAATAAATGGTCTTTCCCCTCACGTGTGGTCATTTGCATATTATTTTAATACTGCAGACATATAAGGCTTACCACGCACACTCTATTTCAGTCCTTTGATAGGAATAGTAACAAATGAAAATTCAAGAAAAATGCATGACGTCAGTGGACGGCCCATAGGCACTGGAAGTACATTTTTACTGCGGCGTCAGCTGACGGCTTAAAGGGCGCTCAACGGGTTAATGTCAAGTGTCAAAATAGTGACACCATAGACTGAGGTGAAGGCACTTGTCTGAATGATATATTGTGAACAGAAGTGTTGTGAAGGTTATTTTTTAAAGGGAAGGTTTATTGCTCTTGGCATATTCCACAAGCACACACATCTGACAGACACACATGTATGTATATATATCCATGCCTATATAGGCCACACACACAGAAACCACTGCCACAAGCATTCATGCATAGACAGACAGACACATCCAGTGAACTGTATTTCCAGCATCCATGTAAAAAAAAGAAAAATTATGATTACGGATTTTAGATTAAAAAAAAAAAAAATGAGATTGTGCGCAGAAAAGATTTGGTTATTTTCTTTTTCATGTTCAGTGTGACTTTGCTATGCCTTTTTATTTTCAGATTGGAAGAGTTGACAGTGATTGATATACAGTTTCTCTACTGTTGTAATTTCCCAACTGTTGCCTTGATTCACCAGGTAAGAATGTTAAATAATGGTGTCATGAAATTTCATAAGTTAAATAAACTTTGTTGTGTGGTGTACATTGTGTATGTGTGTGTGTTTGTGGAATGTGTATTTCTGTGAGAGAGAGAGAGAGAGAGAGTGTGCATGCGTGTATATATGTGTGCATGCGTGAGTGCATGCGTGTGTGCATGGAGCTTTGTCGCAGTGTGTGTAGAGTTTGTATAAAGCCTAGTAGTGTGATAAATTGTATGTACAGGTAAATTGTGGATAGGTACGCTTAACCCTCTTCAGTATGCACTTATCTGAGCTTAGTTACCACCGAAAAACCGCCCGGCAAGGTAAGTAACTCCGTAATTTGAACATGGTTACCCAATTAAAAATTAATTTAAAAGAGAGGAAAGGAAATAACGAAATGAAAATAATTTTAAAAATTCCTACGAATATATATGTTGCTATATCGTAAGTTTGAAGAATGTCACATGAGCCATTTACTCGGGAAATAAAAAAAAATCTTCTTCAGAACTTTCTTCCGAATTGTTGTTCATACCTGGAACTTCATCCCAGTCGAAATCTAGGTCACTCTAAGCTTCATTACCCAGCACTTTCACTAAGTCTTATGCCGTAAATCCTACAAAACACAGTATCTCCATCACTAAATCTCATTATAGAACGGCAGAACTCAAGGTTAGCCACGGGAAAAACGGCATTTCGACCTCAAAACTTAAAAATTCGAAACTCGAGAACCACGGCACGTATCGACTCGCGGTTTTTTTTTGCAAACGGAAGTAAATGGCTACAGGAAGAAGGAAGTCACGTTCTCGCGAGACTTCCTTTTCTACGAGAAACATGGCGGCGCCCATTGTTGCCACGTGTTTTACCGGGCGCTGGCGGGCGCTCATCACTAACTCTTCACGTCTTCCCTACCTGCCCCTTCCCCGTCATTCTCTTTGTTTTGTTTTGTTCAGTTTTCTCATATACATTTGTTTGTGTATTTTGTGGTCAGGATCACCATGGGCGTCATGTAAGAACCATATGAGATTTCGCTCCGAGAGAAGGAGTTGACAAAAAGCCCCTGAAACAGAACAACGTGGAGACTGAGGCCAGCATGATTATCCCAGGTCAGTAAGTCCTTTTGTATGGACGGACACCACTGATTACCGGTTATCATATTGAGAGCACGCTTGTCTTCCTGTTTCCTTCATTTTTTTTTTCTTTCAGCTAATCCTCTGAATTTTTTTTTTCTCAGTAAACATTTTTATTTAAGATGAAATTTTGAAAGAAATATGAAACAAAATGGTCTGATAACTTGGGAACATTGACGTTCTCAGGTTGTACATGTGAAGGAAAACAGAGGTACTCTGGTTTGGGGGCACTTAAGAATTTTGGAAGATCTTTGTCATTACGTGGCTGCCCTTCTTTCTAGTCGTCAGATATTTCCTTCTTTCTTATTCTTTAGGCGGTTGGTTTGCGAGATTCTTATTCTTTAGGCCGTTGGTATGTCAGATTTTTTATTGTGTTAGGCCGTTGGTATGTCTGATTCTTATTGTTAGGCCGTTGGTATGTCTGATCCTTATTGTTTAGGCTGTTGGTATGTCTGATTCTTATTGGTTAGGCTGTTGGTATGTCTGATTCTTATTCTTTAGGCCGTTTGTATGTCTGATCCTCTTATTCTTTAGGCCGTTGGTATGTCTGATCCTTATTGTTTAGGCCGTTGGTATGTCTGATCCTTATTGTTTAGGCCGTTGGGGTCTGATCCTTATTGGTATGTCGTTGTATGTCTGATTCTTATTCTTTAGGCCGTTGGTATGTCTGATCCTTATTGTTTTGGTCGTTGGTATGTCTGATCCTTATTCTTTAGGTCGTTGGTATGTCTGATCCTTATTGTTTAGGCCGTTGGTATGTCTGATCCTTTTGTTTAGGCCGTTGGTATGTCTGATTCTTATTCTTTAAGCCATTGGTATGCCTGATACTTATTGTTTAGGCCTGTGGTATGTCGATCCTTATTGTTTAGGCCGTTGGTATGTCTGATCCTTTTCTTTAGGCCGTTGGTATGCCTGATACTTATTGTTTAGGGTGTTGCAGTGCCTGAACCTTATTTATCAGGTCATTGGTATGGCTGATGTGGGTGTGCAGTGCCCTTATGGAGGAGCTCTGATCATTGGCCAGGATATCACAATATCACAAGGGAGACAAGTACATTCCTATTGCTCCCCCTGTCATCAAAGTAAGTGTTCCTTACAGCGTGATTGATACAGAGATTGACAAAAGGGTGGCAAGGAGGAATTGAATGAGATGATGATGAAATTACCACTGAAAAGGTAAAAGGTATGAGTGTGTGGAAAAAAAAGAGGAGGGGCGAACTGGAGGGTTAAAAAGATAGTTTTGAAATGAATAGATGAAGTTAAAGTCTGTGAATTAAAAAGGGAAAGCATGATAAAGCAAAAGCCTGTGAATAAAGAGGGGGAAACATAAACTTTCAGATTTGTGTCACTCAGGTCTTTCTGATTCATACATTCCTGCCTTTTCATGTGAGTCGATTGTCATGCAAAGAACACAGATTTTGCTCTCTTAGTGTATATTTGACTGCATAATTCAATGCAGTATGGGTTTCTACTTTACATGTGCCAGATGCTTGTGTTTACAGCAATACGCTTTGACATGTTACGGCCGGGTGGATGCCAATGGGTCTCGTTACTTGCTAGGCGACATGGCTGGGCGGCGTGTTCATGTTGGTGCTGGAGCGAGAGGAGAAGATGGACGGCACACACGCTGTGAAAGATCTCAGAGTGGGAACTTCTCGGGGAGGTTGGTGTTTCAAGATTGAGATGGACAGCAGCACATGTGTGTACTTTATTTAATTGCAGTCTCATCTGTGCTTGAGAGAATAAGAAAGGTGAACGAGTTCCCCACACCCAAAGCTGAGGCGAGATGTTGGAGGCTTATCAACCGCCGTGGTGACATAGTTAGCATTCGGACTCCCGGCTGGGAGGTCGTGGGTTCAATTCCCATCAGAGTCATGTGGGATTTTTCTGCCCCGACCGGCTCTTACCCAGAGTTGAGTTTGCTACAGACTCAGTTGGGGAGACAGGGACCACACAGTCGAGTTTCATCCACTTAATGGATGTGTCTCTGAGAGTGTTGCTCAAATTTCGTGACCAACACTGCACATATCTTTATCTCTCGGCCTGGTTGATGCCAGGACATATTATGTGTAGAGTACAGCCTTTCATGCAGTCTCAGACTGGAGTGGAAATCCATAGCATCATTTTCATCATTCTCATATTCATCGATCAGCGTAAAAAGATCTCTGAAGTTCTGTGGCCCTGCATGCCCTGCTCTCATGGTTACCTCGGTTTCGATGTCCTCTCCATGTCTGTGGCCTTGATTTGGTTCCGTCAGGGTCACTGGTATCGGCAAGTCCATGGGGACTGTCTTTGACAGACTTGGTGGTGCCCTCTGGAGGGAGAGCTCACCTCGCGCTGGCTCCGCAACTAAGCAATTATTATCATCAGTTTTTGGGCTTAGTAGGTGGTGTCCTGCATATGTTGGATCAGAACAAGTGCCACTGAACACCACCGACGTGACTTGGCAGCAGTGCTGTGTCCCTTTTTGTGGGTTGCCTCTTGACCACATGATATTGACTGCTTCCTGTGGATTGCCGATGCCAAGGCTGTGGTGGGATTGATGAGGCTGTGGCTGTTGATGGGTGTTGGAATGAGCGGCGGGGTGCACTGCCACAAAGGTTGACACAGAAGATAGGACAGCAAAAAAAAAAAAAGAGAGAGAGATATGGAAATTTCCTCTTATTTCATACTAGCAGTATGTGGGTAGTGCATAACTCATCTTCCTTTGCTGCTTTACCTGCCCCATACCCAGAGGCATAGGCTCTAGGCTAGAAATTCCCAAGTAATTTGTAGTTGTCCTGTAGAAATGGATAAAAAATGAAAGGACAAATGGATAGACAAATGTAATTGTCCCTCAAATTTTCTGTGTATCCCCTCCTGAGCTTAAGAGATGATTAAATGAAAGCAGTGGCCCGAGCCAGTTAAAACAAACAACGCACATGAGATGCTTGTCTGAGCAGGAGAAATTAAAGGATCAGAGTTATCTTTTCAGTTCTGATCCATCACAATGTCTGCGTGTTGCTGACGCATTTTGATAATAGAACAGGCCCTTACCTCACTGAGACCGTGTTCAGCCAGGGTTGTCAGGGGGAAAAAAATGGGTGGTTGATGGAGTGTGAAAAGGGGAGAAGGGAATTGCAGTCAGTCTGCACTAAAGCTGACTGCTTAGTCACCTTCAAGCTCCAAAGTGAGATGACTGCAGGCGGAACTTTAAACAAATCTTACATAAATGTTAGCGAACCACAAAAACAAAAAAGTTGACAAACGAATCACAAGACAAAACACGATGCGTTTCAAACTCTGAGGTCTTCTTCAGACAAGATACCAAACAATTATTGCAACAAAATGAACGAGCACTCGCTAATCTTCAGTCACTTCAGAGCGTTAGTATTATTATTATTATTATTATCTCTTAAAAAAATGATTTACAATTATTAGATATGATTTTTTAAATATATATTTCTGTATTATGCTTTTATTGTCAGTACCATTATTACCATTACCTTCACCATATTTGTTAGCATTATTATCATCAATACGATTATTAGTATTGATATTACCATAACTACCATGAATATCATCATTGCCATTGCCACCAAAACTGTTGCCACGGCAACCATGCTGTAAAAGAATCCTCTAACTCGCTCTTGTTTTCGCCCATACTACAACTGCTATTGCCATATTGTCACCAAAAGTGGTAGTAATCCTGTCTTTCTTTATTTTTTCAACATTTTGATCATCATCATTACCATTATTAGTATTCCTATAAGTGATATAATTATCATCATTACTACCTTGACTCGCACATTATCTCCCTTCTAACACTTTGACTCACACATTATCTCCCTTCTAACAGCCTTGTTTTCATTCAACGCCTATCTTACGCTAAAGTGATTGAAGATGAGTGATTGCTCGTTCATTTTCCTTGGAATAGTTGTTTTGTATCTTGCCTGAAGAAGAACCAAGAGGTTGAAATGCATTGTGTTTTGTCTTGTGACGTGTTTGTCCACGTTTCTTTTTGAGTGGTTCGCTAATATCTATGTAAGCTTTGAAAATTATCTATCAGAAGATTCAGTTGTTCTGTACAACTGGACAGACTTGTATTTGAAGCCATGAGTATATCCATTGACAGCTGGGTGAACTGGTGTGCTTTGTTGCAGAATGGACAGATATGGCAGCCATGCTTTCATCTTAACTGCTGGATAGAGTGCATTGGAAATCAAAGCATTTCTGTTGATTGTGTGTGTGTCTGAGCATGAAGTGAGAGTGTATCTAAAACAAATTATGTACACATGTTTAGATGTGTTTATGTCAAATGCGACTGAGCATGCAGTGGAAGTGTATATGTATACGTTTGTATATAGAGCAAAGTACCTGCATATATTTAGGATTATTTATGTCAAATGTGTGCATGTATTTTGTCAAGATTTTGTAGGTGTTGCAGTCATCAGAGGCATGGATATCATGAGTATGTGCTTTTTTTGTGTGTCAGACTTCTGTGTTATGTGTTCATGTTTAATTACGTGCATTGCTGAGTTGAATCCCATTTCTGTTTCCAAAATATTGCAACATGTTGAATGGATCATTTGCTTTTTTTCTGTTTTGTTTCCAGACCACGATAGCGGAATGCATCACGTATCTAGATAATGGTGTTGTCTTCATTGGATCAAGGCTAGGGGATTCCCAACTTGTAAAGGTATGTTTTGATGTTTGACCTGTTGGTTGCTCTTGGTGGCTTTAAAACTTGAAAATATGGCCTGTAGGTAAGGAATAAAGCGATCTTAATGGTGTTTAGATGGTCACTGTACAAATGACATGATGTGTCCATAACATGTGATAAATGCTGTGGTATGGACTCTGTTTCCCGAGCAGGCAGTGGAACAGTTAGGGTTTTATTCATGTTAGGGCAAGGACAAAGGTGTGGAATTCACTCTTTCAGGGTGGTGTCAGTCACCTTCAGTTGTTTACAACAAGTGATAGTCTTGTAAAGTCAATTTGTCGACAAAAGTGCAAACAAGTGATAGTCTTGTAAAGTCAATTTGTCGACAAAAGTGGCAAACAAGTGATAGTCTTTGTAAGTCAAGTTTTGTCGACAAAAGTGGCAAAAAATAGTCCGTCATTTTTTGTGAAGTCTTGTAAAGTCAATAAAGTGGCAAAAATGGTCTTGTAAAGTCACTTTTGTCGACAAATGTTGCTCAATTAGTCTTGCAATCAGACAAAATGGCAAAATGTTGTGTAAAGTCCATCAGACGAAAGTGGCAAAATAGTCCGTTTGTTGTGAAGTTTTAAGAATACAATCCAAATGTTTGAAATGACATGTTTTCAATTGTTAGCAATCAGATTTAAATGTTGTGGTACGGAAGGCTTTTATGTTTAAATTTCATCCATCTGGGGGACAAAATGTCTGGTAAACATTGATGAGAAATTTCTGTTTGTTTCTGCACTTTAAAAAAGAAAGTTTTCATTCTAGTTTTATTCCTTGCAGTTGAATGCAGAGCCGGACGACAGTGGAGCATTTGTACAGATCATGGAAACATTTGTCAATCTTGGTCCAATAGTGGACATGTGTGTTGTCGACCTGGAGCGACAGGGTCAGGGTCAGGTAGGTACAGCCATCATTGTGTCTGCGAAGCACCTTTCTTGAGGGCCACTTTGACATGATGATTTTACTATGTGATCTCCTTTTTTTGTGTGTGTTCTTGTTTTTGTTTTTGTTTGAGTTTGGAAATTGTTGGGATGCAAAATCTTGGAATGGAGAAGGAAATTAAAAAAAGAAAGAGGATTGAAAAGCAGGAGGAAAAAAAGGGGGTGGGAAAGGGGGGGTAAGTCAGTTTTATTTGCCTTTTTGTTTAATTTCCTAGTTGTGCCTGTTTAATAGAAGCTTGAATAATAGAAACAAATTTTTTTGGTATGGAAATAAGCATGATAAACAACAAAATATCTCTGCATTTTCTTTCCATTTTCAGTCATAAGAGTTAATGCAGTTGTTTGTTTTCTTTGTCTTTGCATATGTTGAATATGTTTGTATTTCATTTTTGACAAATGCTTATGGATGGTTTTTGGAGAGTTGATTTCTAGCCTGGTTATAGAGGCATTCCAGTGAAATTCGACTCAAAAAAGTCTTTTTATGTGGATTGTACATTCCAGCAGTGGCTCAAGTGTGAATATCTGTCATTTCAGGGGCAGAAAGATGAGAACATTTTTTCCCATACTGCATGCTCATGTATGAAAATAATTAAGCTATATTTCTCCCTTGAATATTCCTGTTCATTACATTTTGTATTAGCTTCACAGATGTACACAAACACTGCATCATCCAAGATCATCCTCCTTTAGCAATTGATGTAATCATGCATGGGTAGTGCAAAGCTTCTGATTATTTGTTTCTAAACAAATCTTTAATAAATGTTACGGAAACCGCCGAGAGAAACGTGGACAAACTAGTCATACGACAAAACACGATGCATTTCGACCTCTCTAGTCTTCTTCAGGCAAGACACAAACAAATAGGACAATGAAAATGAAAGGCCTTGTTTTCATTCAACGCCTACCTTGCACTGAAGAGATCAAAGCTAAGTAACAAACTCATTCATTTTCGTTGTCCAATTTATTTGTGTCTTGCCTAAAGAAGACCTAAGAGGTCGAAATGCGTCATGTTTTGTCTTGTGACTCATTTGTCCACGCTTCTCTTTGCAGTTCGCGAACATCTATTTAAGATTTGTTTTTAGATTTCCGTCTGCGGTCGTCTCACTTTGCAACTTGATCTGTTTGTTTCCAGTTAGTCACATGTTCTGGAGCTTTCAAGGAAGGTTCCCTGCGAATCATTCGCAATGGAATCGGCATCCATGAGCACGCCAACATCGATCTCCCTGGCATCAAAGGTACTCATCTGTGGCAGAATTTTTACTGTAATTAACATATTCATTATGATTGCAATTGGTTGATGGGGGAGGGGGTGGGGGGGGTGGGCAGGGGGGGGATGGGGAGAATGAAGGAATAGGTGAGGGGGGCGGGGTGTGTATTGGATAGAGAAGTAACGCGATTGGATGCTGACCTGGTGTTTTTTTCTTTCAAAGCTTTGTGTGGTGAAAGTGTTAATATTTTTGCCAGAATTTGAAAACATTTTTTGTGTAATAAAGGGCTTCATTGACTGCAAACATTCATAGGCAGAAAAGTATGCGGTTGCGTTTTTCTACAATGCATGCATGAAAAAGAGAACTATAGCAGATTAAGACTAGTTCTTTGAAGGAGGGTCAGTAAGGTCATGTGTCTTTCATGTGCGGTGTGTTTCTGTGTTGTCATACCGATATAGTTTTGAAATGTTGATGTTCAGTACTGATGTTGAAAGATGATTTGTGAGAAATATACAATATACCGCTCTGGAATATCATATAATTGCATTTAGAAATACTAAAAAATCATTTTCAATAGGAAAGGAGTCTTTTGGGTGGTAAACCTGGGGCACAAAGAAGGGAAAACAATTTTTAAGGGACAAGGGAGTGAGTGTTTCTGGGAAGGTTTAGATGGGTTGCTCTCACTGGACAGAAACCTTTTTTTGTTTTCAGGACTGTGGCCTTTAAAGATGAACTCGGACAAAATTCGACAACTTGTTGGTCTTGTCCTTTGTGGGCCAGTCAAGTGAGAGAGAGAGAGAGAGAGAGAGAGTGTTTGTGTGTGTGTGTGTGTGTGTGTGTGGTGTGTGTGTGTGTGTGTGTGTGACATTGACTATACTTTGGAGAGAGGGAGAGAAAGAGCAAGAGAAGAAGAGAGAGAAATACCTAAAGTATTGCTGAAAGAAGGTGGCTTAGTAGACTGTTACGACTGATATTCAACAGATTTAGTAAATCTGAAACATTTGATTGAATAATAATTTTTGCATCATGAACTGTTCAGTCATACAGATAGAGAAAAAAATCATAAGAAGAATACTGTGGCAATCTGTCATATGATAAAATTTCAGATAAATAAAAATTCACGGTCCAATCATTTGTGAGGTTTGTAGGTGATTGAGAAAATTAATCGCGGTCCAATTCACATCCTGAGTGACTTAATAGTGTGGGTTCAGGTAGATAGATTCATGCTTGGGATGTAGAAATGGATTGTATTGATATATTATCAAGTGTCGCAGCTTTGCATGGGTGTTCAGTACATTTTATTGTATGGACAGTTTCATGGTGTTGAAGGACATAGTATTAGGTGATTGTTGAAAGTTGTGATTTTCGAAGGCATGGAACTTCAGTATTGGGGGATGAGAAAAAAAGATAAAAGTGAGACTATTTCATGATCTGTGTTCTTGTATGAGATGAGGAGCCACTGTAAGTGATTTTTTAAAACTGATAGTGAAAAACTTTTATAAATCAAAAGTACATGCGAACATCAACAAAATCTGAAGCCTTCTGATATGTGATTCATGTGTCATTCAGACCTAGCACACATGCACACTTGTACACGTTAAAAAAAAACCAAACAGTAATACCTCCACTGCCAACAACAGTAATAACAGATACAAAACCACTTAATAAGCTGATTAAGTTTGAATTGAGTGTCACTGTAGAAAGCCAGTTTCACTTCAGTGTTTTATGATTTTGCAAAGAGTGACTATGTTGCTCCTAGAACAACCAAATCAGATGGACAAGAAAGGAGTTTGACTACTGAATGTTTCAAATCATTGTCTTCAGTTTCATCAAGGAGGATCACGGCATGTGGGCCAGTCTGGTAATGTTGTACCATGTCTGCATAGCCAGAGACCATAGTGCACAGGGTTTACATGCAGATGATTAATTTGTTAGAGAAAAGAAAAAAAAAAGGGAAGAGGAGATAATAGTCAAAATAAAGGACCGCAATAATCCAGTGTGTTGATCAGGCATTTGGGGGGGGGGGGGGGGGGGGGGGGGGGGGGGGGGGGGGGGGGGGGATGGGGATAGGGTGGGGGGGGGGGGGGGGCGGGGGGGGGCGGGGGAGGAGGGGGGGGGGATTGGGATGGAAAGGGGGAGTCTGATTCATTTTCATCCACAGGCAGTCAGTTTTAACCATTCTGAAATGAAGATATTTCCGGACTAGTAGAAGCCTTCAGTTTCCAGTGGAAAAACAGGTGAGAGCAATGCTTTAAAAAATACACCGTTTGTGTGGAAAAATTATCTAATGAGAAATACTCTCCAACAGCAAACATCACTGATGAGTAGTAAGATTTATCAATACTATCAAATTTCAATAGTTGTGGAAAGACACTTGACTACCAGCCAGTAATTAGTAACCAGGAAGAAGGCATAATGCCCTGGAGTTGGCTGTTCACATCTCTTATCTTACTTCTGCTTATTCAGCATAACGGCTGGCGGAGGGTGATTGTCCAAAAGTGACATTGCTCACGCTGAAACTTTCATCTTCATGTAAATATGGAGCAGAGGATTTTTCAGTTTATTCTCAGCGTTACTGATGACTTCAACGATCAGAGGATGATAGAACATAGATCAGCATAGGTGCCTTTGGGTGACTGTCCTGTTGTCAGCTAAGCTTTAATAACAGAATTTTTATAAAAACCCTGAAAAACATAAGTGTTGTGTTCCTTGCGCTGTAGTTGCAGCTTTCCCAAACGAAACCTGAGACCGCTGTGTTCATGGCAGAGTGTCACTGTGTGTGTAACATTTGCAGAGTGCTGATGCTGAGTGGAGAAGAGGTGGAAGAAACAGAGCTGGCTGGTTTTGACGGGGACAACCAAACCTTCGTCTGTACCAACATCACTAACGACCAGATGCTGCAGGTGAGGAACGGACATTGACAGTTTTCTCTTCATTGGCTCTTGGAATAACCTGTGTGCAAGTGTACACTTGCTTGTTGGGTTGCTGAGTGATTGAATGATTATTAAAATGTTTAACCAGAAAACTCTCCATTTATGTATGCTGACACAGAAAAGACAAGACGATGACTTTTGTTGTTGTTCACAGGTGTAGTCAAAAACCCACTCAGATATAACCTCATGTCTGACTCCACGATGAAGTGATGAGAGTTCATACTGATGTAGTGAAAATGAAAATTGGAATAGCACAGGAAATGCTAAGATTTTGCAGTTGTTTGGACAGCAGATGTCAGAATTTTACATTTCTTCAGATATATATGATATATGAGGTCTTATGTTACTTCTGGAAGGTCAGTGTTACCAGTGAATATATCTATGTATACGTAGAGAGAGAGAGAAGGAGAGAGATCTGTTCATCTCTCTTTCTCTCTCTCTATATATATATAAACATATATGTATGTATATAATTTGTTTGTTTGTGTTGTTGTGATTTGTTTTCATTTGCTTGGTTTGTTTTCAGATCACACAGCGGTCAGTGAGGCTGGTCAGTTTGTCAGGCGGAGGGCTGTTGTGTGAGTGGTCTCACCCAGAGGGCCGCAACATCAGTCTGGCCAGCTGCAACTCTACGCAGGCTGCCATTGCTGCTGGCTCGGAGCTGCATTACTTTGAGCTGGCCCCAGGAGACATCAAACATGCAGGGTATGGTAGTAGTTTTGGTGTCAGAATTGCAAATGTTTTGTTGTAAGTTAACCTGTGTTGTGTGACATATTGTTACAGTTGCCATGGCTGTTTTATGTATATTAGTTCGGACCTGTTTCCATCATACCATTTCAGCATAATCTGTACACCTGGTTTGTTTTGATATGAGTTTGTCTCTGTCAAATGAGCATTGGCTCATGCTGATTATTGTGTATGGTTCAGACATGTTTACCCTTACAGTTTTGCTGTAATTTTTACAGAGAAGAAAAATTACAAGAATTATGGGGGAAAAAAAAAAATGTTACGGGAGTAAAAAAAAATCTACAAAAAACAAAACTGTTAAACGTGAAGTTTGGTGTGATACCATTTCAATCAAAAGCAGTGAGAAGACATTTCCCAGTGTGCCTTGTATCTTTTCACTTTGTCAAAGATGGCAATGAAGCGGTCTAACATGCCAATGGCAGACTCTCCAAGAGTTGCGAAAGTATGTGATAATGAAATGTACTGGTTTTTTTTGTTTATTAGGGTTTTTGTCTGAGATATTGCCTAGCTACAGGACATAGGGGTAAACAGCTCTGATGGTTTCTCATGTTGTTCAGTCTGCTGCTTAAACAGCATTTGTAAAACATTGGGGGAAGCAGACAGCGAGAATTCACACACACCACACACACACACACACACCCACACACACACACACACCTCTCTCTCTCTCTCTCTCCTCTTTCTCTCTCTCTCCTCTCTCTCTCTCTTCTCTCTTCTCTCAGCACACTGAAATATATTGATAGGAAAAATTAGCTATGATTGTCCAAAGAAAAAACCACAAATGTGAAGTAATGCATAAAAGTTAATTCAGCCTGTTAAGTTTAATTTCAGCAACTGACTGCTTGTAGTTGATGGTTTGTCCAGCGGGAGGGTTTTCGGGACTTCAGCCGACCTGTCTCGCCGCTTGGCCTTGACCGCACTCCTCCTGCCCTTTGTGATGACAGTTCTTCACCCTGTGAATTGTGGCCCCTCCTAATTAGTCAGGGAGCCCGTCTCACCCCGTTAGAATCAGGCCTTTGCTTGGGCGGGAGCGGAGCTAGCGAGAGCCCGGGATGTACGGATCCGTATGTCCCAGTCTAGGAGTATTCAGATGCTGACCTCACTGTAGAGTATGGGGCCTTCCGAAACGTACGAGCATACCAGACTATCAGCAGCCTAGCTGAAAGAAGAGGGGTAGCACATTATGTGGAGCAGATAAGTAGGTGCCCGTCGCATGATGGGACGGAGACGAAAATAGATTGTACTGCATGACCAGCACAACGAGTAACCAAGAAGAGAAGCAGATGAAAAGGGTGTACAGAAGAGATGAAGCAGAGAATGAAGAAGAAGAAGACAGAAGTATGGAGAGAGGATCAGGATTGAAGGTCGGAAAGGAGAAGGGGGGGGGGGGGAGGCCCGAGCAGTAAAGGATTTGCGAGTAAGATTGTCCTCTCTAATCTTAGTGTTGAAGAAGGATTTGTAAGATACGAAAATTTTAGATGTGTGTATTTTAGAGCGTTGTTTTAGTTGATGACTATTGTTTTGGTTTTTTAATAAGAATGATTGTGAGTTGACCTTTGAGGCAGTGACAGCCCCGCTAGTGGACCTTGCTATGTCGGCACGGGCTATAAGAAAAGCGATTACTTTACATACCTAGCTCATTGCTGATGCGGGTGTAATTTCTGCGACGGAAAGACAGTGTGTGGCAAGACGAAAGATTGGACAATAGATGGTGGCATGTCTGGAATCGACCCTCTGGAAAGAGGTGAGATAAAGAGCTCGGCCGCGGACTCATTCGATGGGCTCCGTGGCGAGACGGACATCCGCAGCATTCTGCGTCTGCCCACTATTTGAGAGGCTGCACACTGTGATCAGGGGAGTAGAGGGAAGTAAGGTCTACCTATTTGGGAAGTGCTTCCTATCTCATTTTTAGCCCCATCCCGCAAAGTCCCCATTCTCTCTTAAATTTTGGGCTTTATGGAGTTCAGAATGTACAAACAGAACACAACAGTGTTTGAGCAACAGAACCTGTTTTTTTTTCCTTTTTGGTTTAGTCACCGCTTCAGTGATGTTACAAATTTATATAAAATAAATGCCAGAAAAGCAAACAAAGGTATATGATCCATTATGAGGCAAACCACCCTGATTTGATAATCCAATAACACAGGTAATCAGAGCCGAATGGCGTGTGCAAGACATGCGTGGGGGGGGGGGTGGGGGGGGGATGGTGAATGAATGAAGGGGGAATGGGAAATCGTTAGTTTGCATGGTTCTTTTCGCCTGTTTGTCGTCTTTCTTATTTTATCTTCTTAAAAGAAATATGTAGAACAAGAGAAGCTTGGTTGAGTGAAAAGGTTTGCATTGTTTCATGGTGTTGTTCATCAATGTTCTGTTTGTTCAAAAGTAGCGTTCAGTGAAAGGTACTCGTTTTGAATTGTGGTTATAGTTTTGGTCGGTAAGGAACGATGTGGGACGATAGGGCAAGGTGATACGCTTTGTTTATTTAGAACAAATTCATATGGTAATACAACCAAAAAAACTTAAAATGCCCACAGGCCTAACTGGCCCAGCACTAAACACCAACCCCCATACCCACTTTTCACCACCCCCAACCACACTACAACCTAAACACACACAAAAACAACAAAAACACAAAAAACAAGCTTTTTAGTATAAAGCAAAGAATTACACTTTCAATATGATTTGTTTTAATTTTTATTGTACAGCATTGGTAATGGTTACTAAAAATAAAGGTATGATTGGTATTGCTACCCTCCTCTTTCTTGTTAGTTATCGCTCTGTGATGGTTGTTCAACTAAAATGACCTGTTCTCTTCATGTGTTTCGGCGAGAGATCATCCCTATGCGTCAACACTGATGTGGCCACTTTTGAAGACTACGTTACTTGTTGGTTGCCCTTGGTGATGGTTCTCTCTTCTATTCTCTCTTGAAACCTCAAAGGTGAGCGTGGGTTATTCGGTTGGAGTTGTTAGTACGGACAAGTTGTCGAACAAGACATGTTTGTCAATCTGGGTCATGAATACCTTAAGATATTTTTGTTGGCCGGATGTGCAGTTTGTTGCGTCCCGTGGTGTGTGTTGGTGTACGTGTGTCTGTGTGTGTTGCGATTTGCGCATTTTTTGTAGAACGAGTTCTAATTGTAACAGTGTTTTTTTTCATGTTTGGTTGTTGTTAAGCATGACTTTTGCTGGTTTTCTTGTTTCTCATCTTTGCGTTGTTCCTTGTGGGTGAGGCGATGTACATAGATCAGCTAAGATGCGGAACGAAAGGACATTCCAGTACAGCCAGTCATGGCCATTGGTTGGTCCAAGCACTTGTTAGTCCACAGGGTACTTATTTGTGAGGGCCCCTCCGAGGCGGACTTCAGTGTTGGGTGGGTTAACCGGGACAGGGGGAGGACAATCACTGATGGGAGCTGGCACATTGGCTAGTGCGCTCGTCGCGGGAACGATATTACGTGCAGTGGGTTGGTGTTTCAGAGTGGTGCCTGTGTTGACTTCCTCAACCCAGGGGGTGTGGACACCCATCAGCCTAAGTCCACGCTCGAGGACCCAAAAAAACTTTGTCAGGAGCCTAAGCAGGATGGGTGGCCTTCTCCTTTAGAGGATGGAAACTTTGTTCATCTTGCGACAGTTTCGATGAACTTTGTGGTAATGTGGAACTGGAAAACGAGAGTTGCATGCTTTTGACATGGAGTAAATGGAAAAACTGGGGGCTACACAGGAAGCAAGGCAATGAAGGTGACAGGAGCTTGAGGACATTGTTTCTGAGGGGGAGGTGGGGCTCAACCATTCGAAGGTGGTGTGTGGCGTTTACATTTGGAGTCAAGACTGAAATAGCAGAAGCTTTGTAGGCACGTTCCGTTTTCATATATCACTAGTGTCGCCAAGCCCCAGGACTGTTAGTTAATTGGTTGACAGGAACATTTGGAGTAATTTGAGTAGTAACACTCACAGTGAGATAAAGCAATTATGTGGCTCTTAGAGTTACGTGGAAAAAACCTGCCTGTGTGGTTCTTGTCTCCAGTTTAGCCTTAGGTGTACTCAAGCTTAGGGTAGGGAGTGGGCCAATGGAGAGAATTGCCAAATAACATGCCCTCTGGTGGCAAATTTGGAACTTGAAACCTCAGTCTCTTGCCCGAGAGTCCATTAGGCTGCCATTGCACGTTAGAGGGATGCGTTTGATTTCTTTCATCTGTGTTTGTATCAGTGAAATGACTATTATTAAAAGCCTCTGAGGAAAGGTTGGGAGAAATGAGTGGGAAAAATGAGTGGAATGTAATGGATAGTTTGGTGAAGATGAATCTGGTGGGGAAAACAAAAAGGTAGGGAGGGAAAAACATGTGTCAGAGAATAATTTTGGCCATTAACGGAAGGATTCGAAAAAGGGTATGGTGTATGGGAGCGGCAGGTTTAAGGGGGGGGGGGGTTGATGACATCTTTCCAGGGGTTTTCATTGTTGTATAATAAGAGGGAGGGTTAATTATTGTCTTTAAAAGGGTTAGTGAGGAAAAAAAAAAAAAAAAAAGAATGAGTGACGTACCAATTTCGGCCTTTCTCAGGTTACTGTGGTTCCCTTTCCCATCCCCAAGAGCCCATACCTTTCACATGCCGAACGTCCGAATCATCGTTTTTTAATTTTGTGCCGAAAAGCAGTTTGAGGATGGACACTATGCAGTTTCCCAGCGTCAGATGACCAACAGAAGATGGGGTGACGCTTTGACGATTGCGAACGCAGACCACAGTGATGCTGTTCTCGTTACCCCGACAGCCAATTAGTCAAACACCAACGTTTGAGGCATGCTCCGACAGCCACCTGCCCCGTACCTACTACTCCAAACCACAAGCGAAATGTCTTCTCACACGGAACTAACTGCCGCATGTGAACGTCAATACATGTGCCCACTGAACTATGAGGGGTGTATCCCGACAGGTGGGAGGTTCCAGAGATCACTCCAGCGTTCTTGTGTCGCGGTTAATATGTAAGAAGTGGAGATTTAAAATGCATCTGCCGTCTCTGATGAAGTCACCAGGGTCGAAGCTAGTTAGTTGGTAGCTACCTATTGTCACTGCTGCTTCGAGGCGAATGACAATGAGCGGAAAATCCAGCTCAGTATGTTGTATCATATGCAAGTTAACTGGCTTCTTATTTTTGATTCCTTTTTGTGCTAGAAAAGAACATAAATGATTTGAAGTGCTGGTTAACCCCTTCTGCTGAGGAAATTTTTTTTCTTAAGTCCAGGGTAGGGAGCTACAAGAGCTGTGGAGGTTGACCAGGTTACTTTGATCTGTTGCTTTTTCCAGTGTTTTCCAGTTTCAGGCGGTCGGCTTGTTCTAAAACTATCATTATTGTGTGGTTGTTTAGAGTGTGTTGCTCTGTCCTCAGTGTTTACATATTACATAGACTGGACGCAAATACATTTTCTGTGAAATAATGCACCATAGTTTATACTGTGCAAATGCAATAAAAAATC
>JADBJO010023584.1:0-5000 GCA_016801955.1 Conus betulinus
ATGTTCCGTAACACGAAGGGGAATTGAATGAACGGACATCGAATGTTACATTCCCTTCGGGAACACAGTTTTTTTAAAATTACAGTACAGTTTCTGTGGTGTGTGTCAATGTTGGATCAGTCTGTTTTGTCGACTTCAGCACATGAAAGTGTTCATGACGTCTAGTTGTCCTGGCTGGATCCCAACTCTTCAGGTAGTTCTGCAAGCTGCTCATATTGTGGATTGAATTCATAGGTCGTGTATCATGTTTGCTGGGACCAAAAGGGGGCCTTCAGTGGTTGGTGATTATCCGATTCAGTCCCAGGAAAAACGACGAGAGTTCTGCTGGGTGTATGTATGTCCGTACTGATGTCAGAACATGACATACGATCGCGGGTTGTATTGTCCAGTTTGGTCACAGTAGCTGGTTTTCATGTGTCCCTGCTTTTGACGCGGGACAAAAACTTGATCACCCAGTTTCATTTGGTAGTGGTGTACGACGAAATGTAACATCCCCATGAACGAACATACAATCACCCATATTGCTCAGAGGGCACTAAGGGGGTTTCCGCTGAACCCATTACTAGATTCTTCTGTCTCCGTCGTGAAGTTTATTCTTTCTGGATGGTTCGACTTGTTTTCTTCGAACTGGTTTTTAAACTGTTGCTCTGTCGCATGAAAGAGAATTGACAGAGCTGGACGGCCAATCAGACGTTTGAGCAGGCCGATGCCAGATAATCAACTGGTGTGTCCTGTATTCCAGCAGAGCAAGAAGTGGATGGGTTCTCTCTCAGCCTCGATTTGTTCAGGATCCTTTTGGCTGTTTTTTGTACGTGTTTTCTCAGCCAGGCCGTTTGACTGGGGATGTTCAGGCTGGGAATTATGTGGCTGAAATCCCATGTTGATGCGAATGTGGCAAATTGCTGATGATACAAACTGGGGTCCATTATCATTGATGGGGATTTCTGGTATTCCATGGCGAGCCAAAGTGTGTTGCCAGCTTTCTAATGACAGCAGTGGATGCTGTCACATTCAATTCGTCAATTTTCAAAGAAACGACTTTACTTTAATAGTCAACAGTCACCATAAAATTCCTTTTGTTCCAGGAGAAAAGATCGGGTAGCAATTTTCTGCCATGGTCTGAATGGAATGGTGGTGGGATATCATGGGTTCTTTTAGATTGATGTTGAATTGAAGAAAAAGTAAGACATGCAGAAAACACACAGTCGCGTATCTGATGATGTCATTCCTGGCCAGAAGAGCATGTCTCTTGCTCGCTGAATACTTTCTTCCAATGCCAAAGTGTTCAGCATGTATTTATTTTCTGGAGCATTTCTGGTCTTGACTCTTTGGGAATGACGACTTTGTCCCCTTTGAAGATGAGACCTCTATGGCTGTTCCCCTCGGTAGTTCCACATGTTGATGACAATGGGGTAACACTGGTTTCTGGATTCTGGCCACCTCGTTGTGGGTGTAGTCTTCAGTTGTTGCATTTGATTGTCTTTTGATAGTAGCATTTCTCAGCTGCTGTTTTTCTGATCAGTGACTGGAAGCTGTCTCATTTAAAGAACGAACAGCCAGATTGAATTCTTCAGCGTCGTTGACGTCGTTTAGCTTTGCGGGCAAAAATTTCGGGGGAGAGACTATCTGCCACAGGGACGTTTTTTTTGCCTGGTACATGGATGACTTCAAGGTCATCTTTTTGTAGTTGTAACAACATTCTCTGAAGTTATGTGGGTGCCTTAGTAAGTGGGGTAAGTGGTTTTTTTTTTGCTATGATAATCAGTGGCTTGTGGGTCTGTTGAACTCTGACTCTGACTTTAGACCATTTAGGAACTGCTGGAAAGCGGTTACAACAATGGGTAGAGTTTCTCTTTCTATTTGGGGTAATTTTGCTCAGTGGGGTGTTAAGTGGACTTTGATACAAAGGCAACAGGTCTGTCTTCTTGCAACATCACTGGACCTCGTCCATTTTCTCTGAAAGATGTCTGTGAGCTGATGAGGCCGAAAGGAAGTCTATTGAATTTGTAAACGTCCGAATGGTGTATTGAATGTTGTGAGGTAGGATGATTTTTTGATCCAGCTTTAGTTGCCAATATCTAGACTGCTCATCCGATTTACTGAAGAATTTGGCTCCAGTTTTGAAAAGTGCGTCGTTCCTCCAGCGTTGGCATTGGATAGTAGGAACGTTTTATCGCCTTGTTCAATCTCTCGGGGTCAAGACATGTTCTAAAGCTTTTCCATCTTTGGTTTTCTTTTTTCAACAATGATTAAAAAATTGACCCAGTCTCTAGGTTCTGTTACCTTTGTGATGAATTCATTTTCTTCCATCTTCTGCAGTCGTCGTGCTAGAGTTTTTCTTTGACGGCATGTGACACACCTTTGGGGATGTAAAATATATTTTGCATCATCCTTTATGTCAATAGTCACCTCACACACTGAGAAAACGTCTGGGTATTCTTGTAGAATACTTTTCTGGGGTCTGGAACTATTTTTAATCTAAAGTACAAGGTTTGGTTAGTTTGTAGTCTCAGTGAGGCCTGTAGAGACCCAGGGACGGCTTGTGATGACGTGTCGACAACATGGAATGAACCTTGGAATGTTTGTCCTTTGTACATTATTGTTCTTATCGGTACACAGCCAACGATTTTTCAGTTGTTGTCCTGTATAGCCTGCAAGTCTGTCTGAGCAAGGTGGTCACTGGAGGCGGACTGTTCATTTTTTCTGTACACATTTAACGGAATGACATTGACCTGTGAACCGTTTGTGTCACCTGTATCTGTTTGAAATGTCAGCGCATACTGTATCAGGTTTGTCTTTTCCACATGTAATTGTGTTAACAAACAAGAATGCTTCCGCAATTTTATCACTTTCGTCCACTGTGTGGACTGATTTCTTGCTAAGGTTTGCTGCTGCTTTTGTTGCCATACAAACGGAAACAATGGTTATGTTTGTGGCAAAAATGGTTGTATCTGTCCAAAAGCAGGACACTTTTTTGCTCGTGTTTGCCACCCACAGTTCTGCATATATATTTGTCACGAGTTCAGTGTGACTGTTTTCAGTTTGACTGTATTTCAAACTGTGAATTGTTTGCCCTTCTGTTTGTGATAGTCTTCGTGCAACAGCATCCACATTTGCAGATGCTTCCTCTATTTCCATTGGCTTAAAGCATTCCTTTGTTGTTTTCATGCGTAGTTGCAGTTTGAATGGCTTTGTCCATAGTTAAAGTATCACCTTTTGTGCGAAGTTTTCTCTCGAATGTCTTGTGATAGAATCCCAGGGACAATTTTTTATCTCCAACCATCTCCATCCGGCTTGTTATAGTTGCAGTCTTCCGTAACATTTCTCAAAGCTGTCACAAAGCTGTCAAACATTTCTCCATTTGTTGTTTTTCTCTCTTGAAAAAATGTTATCGTGCAAAAACAGTTTGGTGTTTTTCTTGGGAGCTGTGTGTTGTTCGAATCTTTCAAGAAGTGCAGTAATGTCTTTGCTCGCTTCTGGTCAGTTAAATTCCATTAAATGAAAAATATCTCTTCCCCTGTCTCCAACAGTATCAATAAATAGGCAGCGCTTGCTTTGGTCTGCACTACACTGTCCAAAGTCCTAGAAAGCACTGTATCATTGTTCTGATGGTGCTGGGGGCTGTCACTCCGTCAGAAATGCTGTCATTGTTGAAGAGCAGAAAGAAAGTACTGGATCCTTGTTCTGTTGGTTGGTGCTGGTCATCAGAAAATGCTGCCTTTGTTGAAGAGCAGAAAGCACTGGATCATTGTTCTGATGGTGCTGGGTCATCAGAAATGCTGTCTTTGTTGAAGAGCAGAAAGCACTGTATCATTGTTCTGATGGTGCTGGGTCATCAAAATGCTGTCTTTGTTGAAGAGCAGAAAGCAATTAGGCCGTTTGGAGACGAGACTTCTGTCATCCAGTTTCGATATCCGCTGACCAGTTTTTTAAACCGGTTCCAGCTGGATAAACCAATTAATCAGAGTTCTAGTACCCACGCCACGTTTTTGTTTATGTTACCACAGCCAGTCGTCTCATTCGCTTTCCGTACGATGCTGACCCTCGTTGATACAACTGGTGACTGGTCTTTGGAAACCCCGGGCACTTTTTCTACCATGCCTTGCATCGAAAGAAGTATTGTTATTGGATAAAGGTCAACGAATTCAACCAATGTTTTGTTTTCATGTTTCCGTAAATCGAAAAATATACTTCAAGTAAAGAAAAAGAAAGATCAAAAACACCCCAAAAGAAACCATGGTGGATTAGGGACATGAAGATGCTGACGACAGACGGGGGGGTTTTATGTGGATTATTCTAAAACGGTTGTTTTTTGAACAACCACTAAGAGAGGGATTATGCAAATGAACCGATCTCGCCCGACTGTTTTTTTAAATAAAAAGCATATTTCTGTCTATCTGTGATTTTTGTAAAAGGTGTTGATGTAGTAAATCATAAACACACAAAGTCGACGAAGGTCCTTGGGTGGGGGTGGGGGGTAAATTTATGATTTTTCTCAATCAATTTCCCCCTTGATCTCATAGTCCTCTCCTGGCACAGATATAGCTCACGTTTGCTGAGAACATCCTATATGGATGTTCTTGCAGTCGGGGAGAGAATTGAAATTGTTGGTGTGGAAAAGGGAAACAGGCAGCCTCCAGGTAGACATGGTGGCACCCATCACACGGAGAGGGTCACTGACTGATGAAGAAGAGAAACACTACTACAGTCAGCCGGCGGCTTAACAGGTGTTTGCAGGAGTCAGAACAGGCACCACTGAGATGACAGCAATGATGCGGAGTCTCCTTCGCTGGGTTGCCTCGCTCATGTTTTAAAATCGATACATTCCCTTTGAGTTACGGGTTCTGAGGAATGCCACAGAATACGGGGTTGTCTGACAATTGAATGGCTGGTATCCCTGTGAATAATGCCAGCGAAGAGGGTGTTTATAACGGTGATTGTATTCTGTGTACGCGCCGTATATATATATATATATATATAATATATATATATATCTATAT
>JADBJO010023584.1:10000-12500 GCA_016801955.1 Conus betulinus
TCCAGAACTTCAATCGGCATATAAACTCTACTGCCCACTTTCCAAGGTTGTTTCTGTTAGACACACAGCAGTACTAGAGTGTTATCGTCAGTCCCTAGAAAACAATGACTGCTAATGAACGAATCGTGCACAATGTTTCAGTTTGTCTCTGGTCCCAAGAAAAACAATGACAGATAACGAACGAATAGTGCACAATGTTTCACAGTTTGTCTCTAGTTCCAAGGAAAACAATGACTGCTAACGAACGAATTGTGCACAATGTTTCACAGTTTGTCTCTAGTTCCAAGGCAAACAATGACTGATAATTGACCATAACTGATAAACACGACTACTGGTTCGTGTTACTCGACCCCAGGAAGACGAGTACTGCATTTGTTAATGAATCACTAGTGTAAAAAGAACCCCTATCTGTTGTAACTTAATCCGCAGGAAAACAAGGATTGATAATTAACAGCTAACATAACATGAAAAGCAACACCACCCGTTTATTGTGACTAGCCCCAAAGAAAAAGAACGACTTACGAATAACCACTAGCTCAGAAATACGTTCCAGTCACCAGTTGCTAGTTACGGAGAAAAACAATGATAGCTAGCTAACAATTGTTAAAATATTGTTAATCACCAGTTGCTGTTTATGTAGAACACAGTGACTGACAGCTAACAGTTGTTCAGAAATCAACACCAGTCTGTTCTCACAACTCTAAATGCAAACATAGTGACTGATGAATGAGTAGTGCCAGTTACATTTGGTTGTCACACGGAAAACGATGGCAGGTGATAAATAACTGTGTCAGAAGAAACCAACACCAGTCTGCCACAGCTCGTCACACAGAAAACGATATCTGATATGAACAACTACTGTTAAAATCAACACCAGTCTACTGTAATAGTCAGTCACACTGCAAAGAATGATTAATGGTTATAAAGCCAACTAATTCAGGAACAAACGTATGTCTGTTTATGGTGGTCGCAGGGAAAAAAACAATAGTTAATGATAACAAGCAAACACAAGTGCACACACACAGTGCATGCCCTTCTTCATATTTTCAGACTCATTCCAAAAGACAGAATATGCCAGGAGGATGGGGTTTTTTTTTTTTTGTTTGTTTTGTTTTTTTTGTTGTTTTTGTTTACATGTTATTGAATCAAAGGGAATCTTATTCTGTAGTGTAGAGGCAGAATTTCTTATCAAAGTAATACATTTGACATTTGTTTGTTGTTGTTGTTGTTGTTGTTGTTATTGTTGTTGTTGTTGTTCGTTGTTGTTGTTGTCGAGGATAAAACGATGTGGTATCAATGCCTACAGACAAGGCTGCAATAGAAACTGATCTGTTGTGTTATTGTTCTGCATGAATACAGATAGAGTGTAGAGAGCTAAAGGATGACATGTATGGAAAAACCTAAAGGTAGAAACACAACAGACAGACACACACAGACACACACACACACATACACAAATGTGCGCGCGCGCAAAACACACACACACACACACACACACACACACACACACACACACACACACACACACACACACACACCTTTTTGCTATCAAGGAAATGGCACACTCCAAAGTCCGCCAAAAGGATGTGCCCCTCTTCGTCCAGCAAGACGTTTTCTGGTTTCACGTCCTGATGGATGATATCATTCTGTAAACAATCAGCGTCAACAATCAATACCAGACACCATCAGCACCCGACAATCAGCATCAACTATCAGTACTACAGCAGCAAGACGTTCTATGGTTTGATGTCGTGGTGGACGATATCATCGTAAACAATCAGCGTCAACAATCAATAAGAGATACCAGCAACACCGAAAATCATCATCAACAATCAATACTACATCAAGACGTTCTCTTGTTTCACGTCATGGTGGACGACATCATTCTGTAAACAATCGACATAAACAATCAATAATAGATACCAACAACACCGACAGTCATCATCATCAACAATTAATACTACAGCAAGATGTTCTCAGGTTTGATATTGTGGTGGACAATATTATTCTGTAATCAATCACCATCAACCATCAATAACAAACGACATCAACACCCATAATCCACATTAACAGACAACACTACAGCAAGGCTTTCTCTGGTTTGATGTTGTAGTGGACAAGATCATTCTGTAAACAATCAATATGAATACTCAATAAAAGACACCATCAACACCGACAATCATTATCAACAACCAGTTCTATTCACATGCAACACTGGGGTAATTTGGTAATGTGTGAGGAACATACCATGCACCACACGATCACCACACTACACCACACTACACCATACCACACACACCATACTACCGCCACCCAACACCACCACACGCTCACTACACCACAAACCACCACACACACAATTGCCACGCTACACCGTACCAAACTACACCACAACACACCATACACTACACCATACTACACACCACAGGACACCATACTACACCACAACACACACCACCCCACCACACACACACCCACACTGCACCGGACCACACCTCAC
>JADBJO010023584.1:15000-20000 GCA_016801955.1 Conus betulinus
GTTGTGGCGACATTCTATCCATCATATCAGATGAGATGGGTTCTTTCCCTTGGCTCTGTTAATTCGTAGGACTTAACGACACTCCCTTTCAGTTCCAGTGAGCAGACAACTCATACATTGAATGTTTTACATGAATTTACAAGACTCGAGTATTTATAGACTGGCACTATTCGATTTTCAGAAAACTTCCATGGTGTTTGCAAGTTGATTTCCCATTCTCTTCATGCATATGCCCATTAAGGTATATGCCAGTGGTTCCAAGCAGACAGACTGAAATGAAAGGAACGGGGCTAGTTGGTAGAAAACCACCTGGCGCGAAGATAGGGTCAGTGAGGGGTGAGTGCGACAGCCTGAGTGACATGTGATGTCAGGTACGGCATAGCTCATGTATTTCTGGATCCTGAATGATTTCAGCTGGAGAAATCCCTCAACACAAGTAAAATGATGGTGGGCGGGGGTGGGGGGTTGGGGGAAGGAGGGTGTTCATTTGATCTGTCATCAGTTTAATATCAATTTTTGGCTCAAATTTCGGCGCCGCCACCTCAAAACGCATACTTTGATTATATAGTGACTGCAGCAAAATCGTGATCGTGGTGTTCGGACTCAACTGAATCAAGACGAACTGCAGAGGGTCACTTAGGAAGGGAAACAACTTTTCCGACCAGCGTGGGAAAGGCCATACTATTGTGGCTGCACACCCAAAAAAAAAAAAAAAAAAAAAAAAAAAAAAAAAAAAAAAAAAAAAAAATCAAAGCGACAAGGCCTTGCGTAAGGAGTCGAGTATTTATACACTGCTACAATTAGATATGGTCATGGGCGAGTGCAAAGGTCTGGAATGCGAGGTCAACGAAGGGGGAGGTCATACATTTGAAGAGTGTTTGTGACGTCATTGGTTAGGTCCACCCAAACAAGGGAAATAATTAGTGGGAGCAGTTCTTTTGATCAATAGTCAGTTTACCATTAAATGCTATTATCTGTTTGAATTTATAGTAGACCACAAAAGGCTTACATGGATTTTATTGGAGTGTCTCAGTGGGAAATACTAATTGAGGCGTGTGGCCAGTAAAAA
The DNA here is from genome assembly GCA_016801955.1 of Conus betulinus. Taxonomy (NCBI): domain Eukaryota; kingdom Metazoa; phylum Mollusca; class Gastropoda; order Neogastropoda; family Conidae; genus Conus; species Conus betulinus. The sequence goes on from JADBJO010023584.1 coordinate 16,070, forward strand.
CCGCAGCCGCGCTTAGCAAGGGAAGCAACTTTTCCGACCAACGATCTGGTGGCCGTGGCCTGACTGAGAGCTCAGCACAACACGCACGCTCGCCTTCACTGGACAGCCCGCGTCGGTCTGATTGGTCGAACAAGAAGAGAGCACACCACTGGACGCCGAAAGCATTGGGGACTGGCCTACCAAGCACGCCACTGGAGGCGAGTTTCGCAGAGGCCACACACCACAATTAGGATTTTGCAAACAAAACACTACATTGTTATCCATGTATGCGTTTTGAGGCCTGCCATTAATTGATCAAAAGATCCCCAACAATTGTTTCCCTTGTTTGGGGTGATTTTCGTCGATGACCCCAAAATCTTCAAATGCATGACCTCTCTCTTTGTTGACGTCATTTTTTCAGGCATTTACACACCCGTGACCCTATCTTTGCACGTGGAAGCCCCCAAATAGTCTCATTCTTGTGGCTTTATATTGTCTGTCTGCGTGCAACACTTGGCTTGTACCTTGACGTATGGCATGAAAGAAACTAAGGAGAAATAACTTTCAGACGCAATAAAAATTCTCAAACCAATCAACTGCACCAGCCTATAAATACTCGACTCCTTAAATCAAGGCTTTAGCGTCTTAATTTTTGGTGTGCAGCCAGAGGGGGGTGGGGGGGGGGGGGGGGGGGGAGAGAACTCGCAATGTGACGGGTTTAATCTTGTGTGACAAGGTACGTGAAAGGTAGGGAGAGAGAAGATATGGGCGCAAGGTAAAAATTCAAAATAACAATGTGCCTTCTTCTTCAAGCTCTCCTTGCTGATGAAGAGTCAGTGTTTCGATCGTTATCTGTACCACTCAGAGAACACCACCACATTTTGTGCATCAGTCACAAGACGTAACAACTGTCGGCCATTTTCCCTCGCATGCGAGACAGCCCCAAAACAGTGGCTGCACACCAACAAGTAATGCGCTAAGGCCTTACTAAAGAAATCGAGTATTTATAGACTGGCGCATTTACATTCTTTCGGGAATTTTTATTGTGTGTGAAAGTTAATTCTCCTCGTTTTCTTCTGTATGACCATCAAGCTACAAGCCAGGTGGTGCCCAGCAGACAGATTAAAATCAAATGAGGAATGGCGCAGACAGGGTCAAAGGTGATTTCCAAAGCCTGAAATGTAACGTCAGCTGGGTGGAAGTTCATGTATTTGAAGATTGTATATGACGTCATCGGTGGAAATCCCCCAAAAGAAGTGAAATTATGTGTATGCAGGTGTGTGTGTGTGTGTGTGTGTGTGTGTGTGTGTGTGTGTGTGTGTGTTTTAATCAATTATTAGTTTAATATCAAATGCTAGCTCCAAACTTATGCTGGGCCTCAATATGCATTCACGGGTTATATAGTGATTTGGTGCCAAATCCTAATTGTGGCCTATGGCCACAGTCTAGAGAAATCTCGTCTTCTCCTCGCCCTGTCCGCCGCTAGGGTGTGCTACGAAACAGTTCAACTCGCCAAGCAAGCGAGAATTCTGGCCAGCTGGTCTAGAGCTACGAAAACGTACAACAGGTGTGTGGCCTGCAACGTGTGAGCATGGCAGAAACAAAACCTGGCACATGCTCCTTTCATTCGTTCGTCTTTGGTCAAGCAAGCCTCAATACATTTAATGCAGGAAATATTAGTCTGGCATTGAAATGCCAGACCTCCCCCCCACCCCATCCTCTCTCTCTCTCTCTCTCTCTCTCTCTCTCTCTCTCTCTCGGATTCACGTTCAAGATGGCGACTGCCTAGGACATTGAGTACGACCAGCGTAAAAATTGTTGAAGTTTACCTATTTTGGGCTGACTTGTGTGTTACTTTGTGCTACAAGTAAGTTTGTGCAGTGTCTCCGATCATGAATGTCCAGCAAAATGATCTCTTTAGAACTGTATAGAGCGAGAATAGGAAATTTTGGTCTCTGAACTTGTTCTTCAAAACAAAAATCTAGTAGGCCATTTTCTGAAACAAAATCTTTCTCCCGCGTGAAATCCGTCGCTTCAATAGATGTTTTAGTTGCATACCTCTGTGTGCTGTTTTCCTCGGCAATTGTGTACGTTTTGCACGAGAATGTGTCAACTGCTTTGCGGGCAAAAATTTTCGGGAGAGACTATCTGCCACAGGGACGTTTTTGCCTGGTACATGGATGACTTCAAGGTCATCTTTCTGTAGTTGTAACAACATTCTCTGAAGTTTATGTGGTGCCTTAGTAAGTGGGTTTTTTTTTTTTTTGCTATGATAACCAGTGGCTTGTGGTCTGTTTGAACTCTGACTCTAGACCATTTAGGAACTGCTGAAAGCGGTTACAACCAATGGGTAGAGTTCTCTTTCTATTTGGGCGTAATTTTGCTCAGTGGGGGTAAGTGACTTTGATACAAAGGCAACAGGTCTGTCTTCTTGCAACATCACTGGACCTCGTCCATTTTCTCTGAAAGATGTCTGTGAGCTGATGATGCCGAAAGGAAGTCTGTTGAATTTGTAACGTCCGAATGGTGTATTGAATGTTGTGAGGTAGGATGATTTTTGATCCAGCTTTAGTTGCCAATATCTAGATTGCTCATCCGATTTACTGAAGAATTTGGCTCCAGTTTTGAAAGTGCGTCCTCCAGCGTTGGCACTGGATAGTAGGAACGTTTTATCGCCTTGTTCAAATCTCTCGGGTCAAGACATGTTCTAAGCTTTCCATCTGGTTTTTCAACAATGATTAAAAAATTGACCCAGTCTCTAGGTTCTGTTACCTTTGTGATAAATTCATTTTCTTCCATCTTCTGCAATTCATGCTAGAGTTTTTCTTTGACGGCATGTGACACACCTTTGGGGATGTAAAATAGATTTTGCATCATCCTTTATGTCAATAGTCACCTCACACTGAGAAAACGTCTGGGTATTCTTGTAGAATACTTTCTTTGGGTCTGGACTATTTTTAATCTAAAGTACAAGGTTGGTTAGTTGTAGTCTCAGTGAGGCCTGTAGACCCAGGACGGCTTGTGATGACGTGTCGACAACATGAAATGAACCTTGGAATGTTTGTCCTTTGTACATTATTGTTATCGGTACACAGCCAACGATTTTTTCAGTTGTTGTCCTGTATAGCCTGCAAGTCTGTCTGAGCAAGGTGTCACTGGAGGCGGACTGTTCATTTTCTGTACACATTTAACGGAATGACATTGACCTGTGAACCGTGTGTCACCTGTATCTGTTGAAATGTCAGCGTATACTGTATCAGGGTTGTCTTTTCTACATGTAATTTGTGTTAACAAACAAGAATGCTTCCGCTTTATCACTTTCGTCCACTGTGTGGACTGATTTCTTGCTAGGTTGCTGCTTTTTGTTGCCATACAAACGGAAACCAATGGTTATGTTTGTGGCAAAAATGGTGCATCTGTCCAAAAGCAGGACACGTTTTGTTTGTGTTTGCCACCACACTTCCTGCATATATATTTGTCACGAGTTCAGTGTGACAGTTTTCCAAACTGTGAATGTTTGCCCTTCTGTTGTGATAGTTTTCGTGCAACAGCATCCACATTTGCAGATGCTTCCTCTTTTTCCATTGGCTTTAAGCATTCCTTTGTTGTTTCATGCGCACTTGCTATTTGAATGGCTTTGTCCATAGTTAAAGTATCACCTTCTGTGCGAAGTTTCTCTCGAATGTCGAATACCAGAGACAATTTTATCTCCAACCATCTCATCCGGCTTGTTATAGTTGCAGTCTTCGGCAACATTTCTCAAATCTGTCACAAAGCTGTCAAACATTTCTCCATTTTGTTGTTTTCTCTCTTGAAAAATGTATCGTGCAAAAACAGTGTTTTTCTTGGGAGCTGTGTGTTGTTCGAATCTTTCAAGAAGTGCAGTAATGTCTTTGCTCTCTTCTTCAGTTAAATTCCATGAAATGAAAAATATCTCTTCCCCTCTTCTTCT
>JADBJO010023585.1:0-26353 GCA_016801955.1 Conus betulinus
ATTCTGTTCCAGGCCAGTCGCAACTTCATGTTGGCACACATGAAAAACACTCAGCCACACCTCAAATCTCTTTCCAACCTTCTCCAACATTTCAAACAACACAACCACAATATCATGCCACTGCCTTGCTCTCCTCACTCAGGCAGCTCATCCATACACACAAAACCAACTCATTTACAACCACTGCAACCAGGACCAAACCCAAAAAACTATCACAATTACAAACAAACATACAACTTATCACCCTGACCATTCAGCTTCCCCAACCCACAATCCTGACCCACTGCTCACATCTGATGCACCACACCATCTTGTCTACTGCATCCCTGACAATCTCCCCCTGGGCTCCGACAATGAAAGATCAGTCTTAACGAAAGGACTCAAATCATCCCAACTCAACCCACCACCCACCAATTACCAGAACCATCATCGAGTGGAAAGGTTTTTTTTTTAGGAAACTTCGTTGGATGGCAGCACTTTGGACACATACCCAGGCCACCACCACACAAAACTCTGACATTTTCACCCAACTATTTCCAAACCCCAATGCTGCGCCAACCACCCTCAAAAAAATCCAGTGAAGGTGAACTCTTACAAACAAATCCAGTGAAGTGAACTCTACATTAAAAAAATGCAAAATAGACATCAGCTGGAACAATCCAAACCTGTCCGACACTCCAACCTCTCACGAAACCAACAAAAAGCCCTCAAAACCCTAAGAGAACGACAGAACATTATCATCAAACCAGCAGACAAGGGCGGGTGCAGTTGGTAGTTTGGGACAAGCAATTATACATAACAGAAGCACAAAAACAACTGTCAAACACAAATTTCTACATACCACTCACCGCATCACCCCTTCCACAACACCAGAAACTCATCGCCAACTCAATCAAAGAAGAAAGAAATCAAAACTCAACAACTTACCCACTACAGCCAAACTCCTCGTCGTCCACGATTCATGAGGACTCTGTTTAGAAGGCGTGGTGACAGCTGTATTATTTATGACTGTATTTAAAAGGCGTGGCGACAGCTGTATTGTTTATGACGACTGTATTTAGAAGGCGTGGTTGACAGCTGTAGGATTTTATAACGACTGTATTTAGAAGGCGTGGTCAGAGCTATAGGATTTATGACGACTGTATTTAGAAGGCGTGGTCAGAGCTGTAGGATTTATGACGACTGTATTTAGAAGGCGTGGTCAGAGCTGTAGGATTTATGATGACTGTATTTAGAAGGCGTGGTGACAGCTGTATGATTTATGATGACTGTATTAGAGAGGCGTAATGACAGATGTTTGATTTTATGACGACTGTATTTTGAAAGCGTATTGCCCAGTTACATGATTTATGACGACTGTATTTAGAAGGTGTCATGTCCGGTTGTATGATTTATGACGACTGTATTTAGAAGACGTCGGGTTCGGTTGTATGAGTTCTGACGACTGTATTTAGAAGGCATATTGTCCGGTTGTGTGATTTATGACGACTGTATTTTGAAGGCATCGTGTCCAATCGTATGATTTATAATAGTTGTATTTTGAAGGCTTGGTCAATGGTTGTGTATGATTGATGGGGACTGTAGGTGGAGGGATGAGATGACAGCTGTATGATAGATGAGGCCTGTAGTTGGAGGGATGAGGTGACAGCTGTATGATTGATGAGGATTGTAGTTGGAGGGATGAGGTGACAGTTGTATGATTGATGAGGACTGTATTTGGAGGGATGAGATGACAGCTGTATGATTGATGGGGACTGTAGGTGGAGGGATGAGCTGACAGCTGTATGATTGATGAGGACTGTAGTGGGACCGTAAACCGTTTCATTGACAAACACTGTTTGAAGAAGGGAGGGTAGGTAGGGAGGGAGGTGATGTTTGTTTGTTTGTATATTTGGCTTTTGTTTTTTTTTTTTTTTTGGTTTTTTCTTTTCCTTCTCCACTGTAACAAAAAAAATTGCAAAAAAAGTTAATACGGAGTGTTAAAAAAAAAAACAAAGACTGTTTGAAAGAATATTGTGTCAGACATCATTCCAAAGAAGGGCATTCGCTAACTCGGTCTATCTTACAAGCACTTTATATTGGGAGAGGGGCGAGGTGTATTCTCGCATGTTTCAAATCAAAAGCAAGCGCAAATGAAAACACGTCGAAACGAATCACTAATTATACAATATCTTCACTTGCCTCACTATTGTCAACACCATAGTGGCGGCTCCCTCACCGATGCTCGAGCACGGAGTGCAGGTCAGCTGGGTGCAGCTAGGAAGAAGAAAAAAAGATCTTTTACTGCCACGAAAGGCTGGAAGCTTTGTTGATTCAGTAATTCATACCATTACAATAACAATAACGTACTTAGTAATGCTCATTAAGATGCTTGATGTATGTCTGTTTCATCCATGCTTGTCTGATCAAACATATCCTACATATGCTTATTTATAGCAGTCTGGGTTTTTTTTGTGTGTGTGTTATCTGCTGCTTTACTTAGTGTGTACATTATGCATCTAAATCCTTTGCAGTTGTTTTAAACTTTGAACGAAATAAGAAAAAAGTAAATTATCATATATTATGTATGCATGAGGCAATAAATGTTTTTTTTTTTTAATTCGATGACATTGTTGACAGTTTTGTCTTCTCACATGATAATTTGGTATCACTTTGTCTGTAATTAGATCGTTAGAACTCTTTCATATTTTGTTATGTTTTGTCTGTATACTCATATTTCTCCTTTTCGTTGGGGAGAAGAGGGTGGAGGGAGGGGGGCGTTGAGTATTAGCCCAACACGCTGGTCTCATCTATGGTATCTGACTAACGTTGTCTGTGCTATTATTATCATTGTATGTGTGTGGTGAGGTGACAAGTGTGTGTGTGTGTGTGTGTGTGTGTGTGTGTGTGTGTGTGTGTGTGTGTGTGTGTGTGTGTGTGTGTGTGTGTGTGTGCGTGCGTGCGTGCGTGCGTGCATGTGTGTGTGTGTGTGTGTGTGTGTGTGTGTGTGTGTGTGTGTTTGCATAAACCTACAGAAATGTTTATAGATATAGATGTTTCTTGTTGCAACAACGATCCATTAAAATCTACGACTAGCGTATATTCTCCTGTGAGCTTATTTTCAAAACCCTGTTTTCAGCAATCTTAACATTGTGAGAAAAATGTCGCTTTTTCAGTCTCGTTTATTCCTCATTAGCTTCAAAAGATATTTGTGAAGCAGCAGAAGAGAAAGGAGTGTTTGCGTGCTTGATCATTTTAATTCTCTCTCTCTCTCTCTCTCTCTCTCTCTCTCTCTCTCTCTCTCTCTCTCTCTCTCTCTCTCCTTTGACAGATCTGCAAAGAATTTGTAGAAATAGATTCTGTGGCGACTATTGCTGTGATTATCCGGAATGCCAGTGTGTGTCTACAAAAACAGTGTCCTGATGCGTGACTGCGGTGGAAAAATAGCAACGTTTGTATAAACAAACTGATTTTTTTTCAACAAACAAGATAAATATGGAACACCCAAATAGTAAATTATACAACCCTCCAGCTCAAGCGGATACACCTATATAGATGTGACTTGTTTGACAAGTGCTGAAATAGAGACAACGAATGAACAAAATCAACAGGTATCCAAACACTTTCCAATGAAACTTTTTAAACGACCAGTTTGCACGTCATTCCAAGGTTGAAGAATTTGCACATGTCAGGCAGCATTTTCCCCAATCTGACCTAAAGTGCATAAATCGATCATTCAAAATGTTGAGCAATATTCACTGTGCACCAGTGAATCTGAATTAGCCATACTTTAACGGCATTCTAGATTCAATTCCATTTTTTTTGCTAATCGGCCTCTGGAGAGGGACGATCACTGGCGCCGACTCCTCAAGCAAGCAGTTATCGTCCTTAGGCGTCCTACATGTGTGTTGGGTCAGTATAGAACCACTGATCAGCGCCACAGTGACTTGGCTGTGGTGCGGCATCTCACTCCAATGAACTGCCTCCTGGCGACTTGAAAATGCCAGACTTTTGTGCAGTGCCGGCGCCAGGGCTGCAAATGGGACAACCAGATTGTAACTGGAACTACGAGCTAGAATAAATGGTTTGGGAGTAATGCCACTGCAGTAGCGCGATTGACGGGACAGAAAATAGCAGATTTCACGACAAAAGTCGAGTTTAGGGGCTCCGTACTTTCGACGCTTCAAAAACGAGACTGAAAAACAAAATCGTGGGAATACTTCTAGCTTCACATTCCGTGGACACTTTGTGTCTTTGGTCATACCAGGTCCAGACACCAAAAGCTGGGAGCAAAGTTAATCAAAATGTTTACCCGATCGATCCGTCAAATCTACCCCGCGCATTTCAGCAAGTGTTCTGTTGATATGGTGTGTTGATGGGATGCCATGTTATTATGACTACACACTTAGAGTAAATATGATGTCCTTTCAAGAATATCCATGTTATCTGCTGATTACTTGTTTGAAACGACCACAGAAAATAGCACGTGCAAGAGCATTCCTTGTCTTTGTTTTCAGTACTTGAGAGAGAGAGAGAGAGAGAGAGAGGGAGAGAGAGAGAGAGAGAGAGAGACAGACAGACAGACAGACACAGACAAACAGACAGACAGACAGAGACAGAGACAGACACACACACACACACACATACACACACACACGCGCGCGCGCGCGCGCGCACGTACGCACGCACGCACGCACACGTGCACACACACACACACACACACACACACACACACCACACACACACCACACACACACATGCAACGTGTCCGCAAAGAAAAACAAATCTGTAGGGAGAGCTGGCAGCAGATCTTGAGAGAAGAAACCCCCCTCCCCCCACCCCCTACCCTTCTCCTTGGAGAAGTCTTTTGGCCCTGAACTTACGCTCTTAGGGTGCCAGGCCCCATCCACATCTAAAACCCAGATACCCTTCTGCTGCCTATATTTTTCCATTTTCCAGGCCTGCCGATATTTTTAATCATACGGGCGTCTCATGTTGTGCCGACGAGGTGACAGCCTTAATATGGCCCTTTGGGATCGGCTGGGCTATTAACAACATTGTTTTCTCTCTCTTTGTGGCCTTTATTTTTAATAATCTTGGTGTCTCCACTGCGTTGAACTTTGTTTAGAAACTTGACCAGGTGCCTTGCCTAAAACGCCCAGGTCCATGAGTGGACGTTTGAAACATGCTGAGGAAATTCCCATTTCACATACCATTTTTATGTTGTTGTTCGATCGCTGTTAACCATTTTTATGGAAGGCACACCCAGTTCCATCTACGTTGGTTGAAAGATGCTTTATTTGTATGAAAACAGCCTATTCAATCTGTGACTACTTTGATTGATAGATGTTTTATTCACGAGAGATACAGACCATTTGGTCTGTCACTACTTTGAATGACGAAATTTTAAATCATGTTAGACGTGATCCATTGCATTCATCATTCCCTTGCAGTCTCACACAGCAAGTGGAACTTCAGTTGTCCATGCTATTTAAAAAAAACAAACAAACAACAAAAAAAACAACATTGAAAACCATTCCTTTGTGGTGTCATTTACGTCACTGGGATGCAGACTGGCCATCGTCATTGACAAGGAAAACGAACATCGATCACAATGACAGGTGCAAATTCAGATTGCGCCTGTTATCTTCGTTGTGATGATAAAACGATAACACGTCTGTGGATTTTGTTTATTTGGTTTTCGGGGGGGGGGGGGGGGAGGAGGTTGGGCAGGGGGGTAAGAGGGACACATAAACAGGGACACCCAGCCCTGGTCTGTGAAAAAAAAATGTGGTGAAGTACTGAAACTCGGTGTGTATATAGAGAGCGGCAACTTTCTATTCTGCCAATGCTATACGAGGGACCAAAATTTAGTTTTGCAGAGAATCTGGTCTAAGAAAAAGCTGTGTCAGTTTCAGTGCACACCTTTAAGTCCTTTCTGTTGTACGCAGTTCATGAGCTTTGATTCCAAGCAATTACACGAAGATCTCAATACACGCTGCCCGTTTTTGTTTTCAGACAAGTACATTGTATTTTCCCTAGGGAAATGTGGTTGAATAAAAAAACAGATATATTTTTTGCAAGGCATTCTTGACATTAACATAATGGATGGAAAATTTTGTTGCAGCCTTATAGGTTAACCTTTTTATTCAAACCATGCCACTTTTGGGCGGATAAAAATGTGAAAAATCATGAAGTATACAGTCTGTGAGAGGCAAAAAGGTTCATTTTGTGTTGTTCATTTTCTACTGACCGTTCTGCCCAAACGTTGCAGGATGTGCTGTATCTGAGTGTTTTTTTTGTTGCTCCGAGGCCAAGTTCAACACGTACAGAACAGGGTTTCAGCGCCATGTTGACAGGCAGGACGAAGGTTGTCACAGCAGAACGGATTCCCTGAGGCGTGGACTGCTGTGCAGGCAACAGCAACACCAGGACAGCCATCAGAAACCAGCTGCAGGCGTCAGTCACTGAAATGTTAATGGTACGACGAGCCAAGTTCAGCCGGTGAGATCTTTGAGGGTCGACCAGAAACACAGTGGGGTCGGCATGAACGGCGTTGTAGATGTACACCTGACCTGCCCAGTGTCAGCCCCATCAGTAGAGTGTTCAACACGACAAAAACGCGCGTGTCTGTGTGAAGAGCATTTGGAACATAATTCACTGGGAAAGGAACACAAAAGCTGGTCTCATGGTGGAAAGACCAAGGAGAAAGATGTGCTGCAATGGACAGAATTAAGCCCATCCCCCAACACAGGACGCTGAAGCTGACCACGTGTCTTCTGCCCCACACCTGTAGGTCTGGCCGGGCCAGATTCCAACAGTGATTCATTGTGAGACACGTCAAGATAGAGGCAGACACGTGGACAGACAGCAGGTACAGGAAGCTGGACAAAGCACACCAGGAACTATGTCTCCACCACCTGTCCTCCCACAAGTACTGACCATGGAACAGCTGGTCAGCCAGAACAGCCCCAACAGATACACGCTCATCACCAGGTTCGATGCAGACAGTTGTGACATAAAGAGGACAACTCCAGTGTTGATGTCCATTCTCCTCTCCACGTGCTGTGGTCTTCTGAGGAGGAAGAGGGTTGACACGTTGCCCAGTAGAACCAACGCTGCCAAGACTGCTGTCATAGCGAGTAGAGCAGACGAACGCAGCAGACTGTGGCAGGTAAGGGGTGAGGCAGGGGAGTGACAGTGTCGAAGATTGAAGCCTGCTGGGAGATGCTGAGAACAACACAGTGTGGGGATGTCGGTGTACACAGAGTGCAGCTTATTCAGGGAGCTGAGCCAGTGACGTGGGAGATGGTGCAGCCTGCAGCCTGTCACGTCCAGTGTCTGTAGCTGTGGTGTGGACAACACCCCTGTCACCCTGCCGTACACACACTGTCTGACAGGTTGAGGACGGTCAGAGCAGCGGGGAACCCCTTCAGCACCTGGACAGACATGTGAGGCATGGGTACGTTAGACAGGTGAAGGATGCGCAGACTGTGTGAAAAGTTTGACACCAATGACTCACTGCCTTCAAACATACCACCCAGTGGGTTACCTGTCAGCAGCAGCACTTTCAGCTGACTTGCTTGTTTCACCTGGTCTAAGGTCACGCTGCGGATCTCGTTATAACTGACGTCCAGAATCACCAGGTTTGACAGTCGGGGAAGATGGAGGGAGATGAGGTCACAGTGCTGCAGAGCCACAAACACCAACATGGTGTTGTTCCACAGATATTCCAGCCTCAGTCCACTGTGGCTGGCATCCAGATAAACGCACGTCAGGATAGTCCTCCACATCGACCTCCCTCCTGCAGTGAAAAAGACAGACCCTGGCACGTGCAGCTCGTGGGACAGGAGTGATGGCAGAATCGTTCGTCATCATGCTGCAGACAATGGTTGAACCCGTCACACATGTGGTCAGCGTGCAGGCACACGTGGGAACCCCGGCACCGGTAATAACCTGGACACCTGGACTGTCCACAGGTGGCCTCGTCCTCGTGACCTGGACAGTCGTGCACGCCATTGCAGCGAAGGAACACTGGCAGACAGTAGTCCTCGCTTGTACACTGGAAGTGGGTAGTTTGGACACGGTGTGACTTCACTCGTGTTTGGGTCACCAGTGGACCATGGATGCCTAAAGAAATATGGTAATGGCATGCCAAAGTAGTAAAATTTAATGAGTGCAGGGGTCCACGGAGCCCTGATGTCTTCAATCAGTTTGTAGCTGAGAAAGAACACATCGTGGGCGCACATTTCTTCGTCTGCGGAAATTCAAGCAGTTTGCCCCGCCGGAGCACCAACGAGTGACAGAAAAAAACACTGTAGATACAATTCAGATGTTTTAAATAGTTTTGTTTATGTCCTGTCAAAAAAAAAAACATGAATATGGTGGAGAAAAAACATCACTCATGCAGCAGACACACGTTCTTTTTCATATAGAAGGTATCCGGGGAAGAAGAACATCCGACATGCCTGCCCATGCAGGATGCAATGGTTAGAATTTTACATACATTTTGACATATTTTCTTTAATTTCATGGGCTGAGTTATTACCACTGACCACCTATTGGTCACTTTGTTTTTTCCCTCCTTCACAAACTCATTTCATTGGACACATCAGCAAGTTTTTCATAGTGATACTTTCGGGTTTTTCTGTTAAATTTCAAGTTCTTCATTTCTGAAAAATGCATATATTTTTCAACCTTATACATATTAATTTTCTCACAAAGTATTTGATAGTGGGTCTAATTTTGATTATTCTACATACGTATGTCTAACCCATAAACTGATATGTTCAAAAACTTCGTCACTTTTTACATATTCATCGTCTGCAAATAGAGCCAATTTAATATCAAACTTCAATCGGCTACAATGTTCACATTTTGTTTTGATATTTTCTACTCCCACCCCCTAGAAATGTTTTGCAACTGACATCGTCACAGGTAATGTTGAGTTAAATCATAGATCATGTAGAATTCCAGAAGAAAAAGAAACACCCGAAGGTGCTGGGGAGGACCCAGAGAAGCACTGCCTTCACCTGCCCTTTGAGCAGTCCTGTACCACCCTTGGAGGCCTGCGCTGTGTTGACGATGGGTACAGGCACACGCAGGACACTCCATTAAGATATCAAGGGACATAACTTCTCCTGAACAGAAATAAATCGGACTACAGGATGCAACTCATAACAGCCTTAACGTAGCATCCCCATGGGTGTACCAACCTGTGTTTCATGACTGCAGAGCCCACCGGCGAAAAAAACACCATCCTCCAGCTGTCGAACACACCCCCACAGACCCAACCACCCCTGCCCAAGGACAGATGAAGACAGTGCCACTCCAGACAGCCAAGTTTTCGCCATACGGTCTTATGTGCCCTCAAGAGAGAATCCAAAGTTGTAGTCTTTCCCACTGTCAACAGGACTTTCCCTGTGGTCAGTGGCTCTTTCCTCACCGTCACTGGACCTTTCTCCAGGGTCAGCCTAGTTAAGGCTGACATCGTGACAGGTAACTGAGATCGTCACAGGTAATGTTGAGTTAAATCATAGATCATGTAGAATTCCATTTTTTAAATACAATTTGTTACCAGAGTATTATGATAAATTGTTACTTGGAGTTCTTTCCAATTTGGAGACATTTGAAATTTGGGTTGAGTGGTTAGATTGTGTACTGTCTTACCCTCTATGCCGTCTTTGAGATAGCTGCAACTGGAATTTATTGGCCTGTCTGTGTATTGTCTTATCTACAGATAATTATGACCGGGATTTATTCTGAGTTTATGCGCTATCTATTTTTACAGACATGTATAACTGGGATTCAGTGGTCAGTATCTGTACTGTTTTTCGCGTCTGAAAGGAAATTGTGACTGGGGGTTATTGCTCAGCCTGTCTCTGTCTATCTCATCTTTGAGATACGTGTCACCGAGATGTGGTGGTCAGTTTGTGTACTGCTTTGTATACAGTTGGTGTACTGTTTGTGTTCCTGAAAAATAATCATGTGTGTGCAGTGCCATAAACACCCAATGTGACGGGTAATGTGTGTTCTGAAGTGATGTGTTGAAGGTGTGGGAGACTAGTTTGGGCAGTAAATATTTCAATCATTACGAGACTGCTTGGTGGTGTTTGGTCTGCAGTTGAGACGCGCGAACAGTCACCGTTTTGCGAAGAATTGTGCCAGCTGTGGGTGTACAAACAAGACAACTGTTGTCATGCCTTGTTGTTGTCTAACCTTATCCTGGCAGTATGGGGGAGGTGACTCACCTGTCCACTGTTTCCGCACGGAATGGGGGCGTGGGATGGACACGGCCTGTAGGTGCAGAAGTCTTCATCACCGCCATCATAACAGTCCTCTCGAGAATCGCACACCAGAGTGAACGGAACAAACTTGCTTCTCCCCGCTCACAGAGAAAGTACGACGGAAATAGAGTGTAGGGCGCTTCGCACCATGACGAAAGAGGCGTGTCCCACGCAGGGTCAGTGACGTCATCTGTGGCCAGGCAGCGACTTTCCACGTCACAAGCCAAAAATGTGAAGGTCCAGTGCTGGTGAGGGCAGCGAATTAAAGATGAGGAAAGTTGGTGTGGGAAGGTGGTTCCATTCCCCAAGTCTGGCAGCGAGACGAGAGAGGGAACTTCAGATTGTTCAGATTTTTTCTGATAGCTCACATATGTAATGTGCAGTTCGTCTTTCGCTGCATTCAATAAGGTCAACATAGGCACCAATGCTCATGTTCACAGTACCACACAATGGGTAGAAGCGATTTCGGTCTGTTCAAGAGCAGCAGTCCTGATATGATATGGCTTACAAGAAAATTACACGAACCATACGAATTATTCGCTCTTACATTTGTAATTCTCTCTCTCTCTCTCTCTCTCTCTCTCTCTCTCTCTCTCTCTCTCTCTCTCTCTCTCTCTCTCTCTCTCTCCCCGCTCTCTCTCTGTCTCTCTCTCTCTCTCTCTCTCTCTCTCCATCTCTCTCTTTCCACCCTTCACTCACACACACACACACACACACACACACACACACACACACACACACACACATACACACACACATGCGCGCGCGCGTGTGCACACACACACACGCGCGCGCACACACAAACGCACACACACACACACACACACACACACACACACACACACACACACACACACACACACACGCACACACACTGATTGAATTATAAAGAATATCAGTTATCATTGTATAAATCACACACAAAACACACACACACACACACACACACACACTCTCTCTCTCTCTCTCTCTCTCTCACGTCTCTCTCTCTCTCTCTCTCTCTCTCTCTCTCTCTCGAACACACACACGCGCACGCACGCACACTCGCACGCATGCACACACATACACACACACACAAGCATACACACACACACCGAGGAGTATGGCAGGAGCAGCGAAGGCCGTAGTCCCATCATCGTATTGTAAGGTGCTGTGGTACCTGTGTTATATACATCGTCATTTAGTTATTTCATTGGTTTCTATAATTCTATCAGCAACATCTTACAAACAAATTTAAAACTTCTAGTCCCATCAATCTCTCGATCGATTTCAGGATACGGAGGAACAAACTCATGCAGAAAGCACTCAAACCAGTTTGATGCAATGAACATTTCATAGTCTCACTTCAAACTTAAGGTCTTTCTTCGTTTGATTGATTGTTTGTTTGTTTTGTTTGTTTGTGCGTGTGTGTGTGTGTGTATGTGTGTGCGCGCGCGTGCGTGCGTGCGTGCGTGCGTGCGTGCGTGCGTGTGTGTGTGTGATGTATACAATGGTAACTGTTTTTTTTTCTTTTCATAATCCAAAGCTCGCAAAGTGTTGACAGACAAGCAAGCACCATAGTCACAATGTTGAATTTTTTTTGTGATTGCTAAGTGATATAAGACTGCTAAATGATATGCCAGTGCCATAGTCAACAGATACATTTTCTACCATTGCTAAGTGATATAAAATTACTATTGATACAAAATTTCACAGGTCTGTCTGATGAGTAATTTCATACAACATATTTCAGGCAAAAGTGCGCCTTATTTGAGCGACATTTCAAAAGATATCAGAAATGTATCTTCAAATGCAAAGTTGTGTGATCGAACCAAATGAATCTCTGTGGTTTTCCAATTGGATGTAAATGTTGGGCAGGGAGAAAATTTGTCGGATCATTATCTGCATGATCTTAATTTTAGATGATTTTTTTGTGTCAGAAATAATGTATACAGCAGACATCAACTAAAGAAAATATAAAGTGGAAGCGATATCATCACAAAATGCTGAAGAAATAATAAGAGTTAGTCTACTTCTGTAGGGTGACGACATTATTTCTCAAAAACTCGAAAATTCGCACAGGCGATACCACTGGTTGTTTGCAAGACGAACTATAATTGTCCCCATACGCTGCTAGTGAAGGACCTAGTTCCTAGGTTGTTCCTTTACACTGCTAGTGAAGGACCTAGTTACTAGGTTCCTTTTGTTCCTAGTTTACACTGCTAGAAATTACTGGTTGTTTCCTTTCCCTGAAGGACCTGATTACTAGGTTGTTACTTTACACTGCTAGTGAAGGACCTAGTTACTAGGTCGTCCCTTTACACTGCTAGTGAAGGTTTTAATAACTAGGTTGTTCCTTTACGCCAGTGAAAAGACTTAATAACTAGATTGCCCCATACGCTGCTAGCAAAAGACCTAACAACTAGATTGTCCCCATACGCTGTTAGTGAAGAACCTAATAACTAGATTTTCCCCTTACGCTGCTAGCAAAAAAAACTAACAAACTAGATTGTCCCCATATGCTGTTAGTGAAGGACCTAATAACATGACTGAGAACAAGATATACAATTTCTATGCTACTTATAATCAAGCATGAAAAATCCAGTTACACAAAATGGAATAAACAAAACAAAAAAGATCAATGCTTTCTAATCCCAGGTTATGATAAAATGGCTTCTTGCCTAGCCAGGTTTCCACACACACAACCGCACTTTCACACCACACCACAGTTCCTGAAGAAGTCTCTTCAAGTTTTCTTCAGCACTGGATGATGGTGACGCCCTGGTTGACTGGCTCCAGGTATCAGGACTGGGTCTTCGTGGTCGTCTCTGGGAACTCGATGCAGAAATCTTCTTCCTCATCTCTTTCAGCCACCTCTGGGTTCAAACTCAGTTTGTCTCTCTTCATTCACCTCTGGGCTTCAAACTCAGTCTTTTCTCTTCCAGCTTGTCTTTTACCCCAAGACATTGATGTCAGTTCTCTCTCCCAGACACGTTTCTCTCTCAACCCTACCCTGTCCTGCTCACTGTCTTCTCCTCCCCCTCCTCTCTCTCTCTCTCTCTCTCTCTCTCTCTCTCTCTCTCTCTCTCTCTCTCTCTCTCACTCTCGTGGTGGTGTTCTCCTCTGTCATCACGTTGTTCTCCCTCAGTTCATATAGGGATGGACACAAAGGATTTCCCTTGTGCCATGCCTTTGTCCATGCTGCTTCTTCACCATCTTGTTCACAAGTACACTGAATTCTCCTTTCGCTGCATTTCTTCTTCACACATCAGCATTTACACACATCCCTACTTAGCTGATTAGCAACCAACCACTTGGCACGAGATGGACATCGAAAATTCCTGCCGACTCTGGGGGCCACTTAATGCAGCAATTATCCTAGAGAGAGCTATGACAACAACGTCCACACGCATTCAACCAGCTGGCAAAGCTCAACGCAGTGCCCTACGGCAATACCATCTGAGCGAGCCCAAGCCTCCTGCTCTTCAATGGCTGTTTACACAGCAACCTCAGCTGACTGAGTATTTAGCGCTACTCGATGCTCCGAGGTCCTAGTGGTTACATTCCTTCCCTCTCGCTATCAGGAAGGTTCGAACTTGGGAGGATCCTCACCACCTTTTGTGCCATCTATCACCTGACCACTTCAATCTCCTTGACAAACTTCGACTGTATGCGTTAGGTGAAGGCGTACTGGTAATGGGGTCTTTTACCTATTTCTCTACCACTCACAGCATTCTTTGCCTCTAAGCGCTTAAGGCCCTTTGTGAGAGGTTTCACTCCCTTGATATTCCCATATGCTGCTAGTGAAAAGCTTAGTAAGTAGATTGTTCCCATACGCTGCTAGTGAAAAACTTAACACGTAGATTGTTCCCGCTGCTAGTGAAAAACTTAACAGGTAGATTGTTCCCATACTGTGAAAAACTTAGTAAGTAGATTGTTCCCATACGCTGCTGGTGAAGGACTTATAACTAAGTTGTAACTTTGATTTGAGTGTCTGTTCTCATGTTCCTCTTCCTGTCCTGGTCTTTGTGACTTAGATCAGGAAAGCGTTCAGGTTTGTACTGCCATCAAAGAGGCAACACCGAACGGTTTTCAGTTTTCAATACTTTGAGAAGACATCCAGTCAGCAACATCTTGGCTACTGCATTCCTGCGACTCAAGTCAGTCGCATATTCCCTCTCTAAAATTGTGCTGTGAAAAAGAAGAAAAAAATGAAAGTCTGTGTGTGTATGCGTGTGTGCGTGCGTGCGTGCGGTGTGTGTGTGTGTGCGTGCGTGCGTGTTTGTGTGTGTGTGTGTGTGTGTGTGTGTGTGTGTTGTGGGGGGTACGCTATGAATTCAAAATAATGGTAAGATTAAAATGAAGACTCAGTCACTGTATTGCTTATAGTCAATTTTGAATGGATTTTATTGTGATTTCTCGAAGAAAAAAAGAAAAATGTAACTTTGCTGATAAAGGGAGAAAAAACATGTCAAATCATTGAAAAGATCTTTAGGTGAAAGAAGTCAGCTGACTTTTGTGGAGAATAAATTTGTCCACGCTCTGTAAGATTGCATTGTAATAATCCAAAGATTATTGTTTTGCCCTAACTGACTTTAACCTAGGGCTGTATTTATTACAGGCTCATATGGAAAGACTGGGATCACAAAATCGAAATTCACCCATATACTGGATGTTGTCAGGCACACGGAAAGAAAAATTTTTAAGCGCCTGTGTAGTTGAAAGGTTAAGCGCGAGCGAAGGGAGTTAAATGTGTGAAAAGGAAACGGCGTAGGATTGTCGTTCTTAAAGGGCAGGTCACTTCCTTTTTGTTTTGAATGTGAGCTGTGTTAAAAAAAAAATGGGGTAAAAAGCTAAACACACTGGAATGTGAGTGTGGAGAGAGATTCGAGCAACAGTGCTGATAGAATGGAAAAGAGGCCGCCGACTGTCAGGCCCATTTATAGACATGAGTCTGTAACATGCTAATGCATGTATTTTGCTAGGGAGTGATTCAGACAGAGTAAGTATTTGATACAACTTTAAGGAACTATGAAAGTTCCAGTCTTTGTTTTTATGTTATCCATTTTGATCGTGAAATTGGGAATCGAAATTATTTTGTAAAAGTGTTTATGTTGGATTGCTGCTAACTGTGTGCAGTATAGTCATCATAGCTTATTCTGTTTTCTAGCTACGCCGTTATGGTAGTGGTAGTAAAGTAGACGAGGCTGTGACTGGAGGGAGAATCGGAGTGAGCTACGGAACCATACCCCCCCCCCCCCCCCCCCCCCCCCCCCCCCCCCCCCTGCCAGAAAGATGTCGGAAGGAACAGCCAGAGACAGCCAGAGATAGTTCGTATGCTGTCCAAACGTGCAAAGGCGAAGTCGGAGATCGCCATAGAGTTATGCTCTGAGGGAAACCCAGTGGAAAGGGTAGGTGGAAACATATGTACGGTGTCCACCATAGACGTTCGTGATTGAATGAAGAGGAATGAAGGTACCGATATTTGTGATGAACTGACCCCAGGAGGAATATAAAGCAAACTATGACCTGTGTACAGACGGAATAATAAACCCCACCAGTGCTGTGTATGAAAAATGGGAGAAGAGGAGATACTGGGGGAAATGAACTTTTAAAACCTGGTGTTTAGCGCCTTGTGATTTGTGTGGAGTTGGATGCATGTTGTGTAATGGAGAATTGGCTGTATTCATGCATGCATGTGTAAATATTTGTGCGTGAATCAGCAGCCTGACAGATGTGTCTCTGAGAGTATGGCTCAAATTTCCTGATAAACACTGCAGATGTCAACATCTCTCAGGCCTGGCTGACGCCGGGATACATTATGAAAATAGGCGCATATTACAGCCCTGTCATACGGTCTCAGACTGCAATGGTACTCAATAGCATCATCTTTGTCATATTCATCCTCATCGATTAGCGTGGGAAAAAAGTCTGAGAAGTTCTGTGGCTCTTCATGCCCAGCGCTCATGGTGACCTCAGTTTCGATCTTCTGTCCATGTTTGTGTTCTTGGTGAGACCAGGTCGAGGTCGGCAAAAGTGATCATCTCACTGGGACTATGGTTGTATGACGTGGTGGCAACATTGGTAAGCTCACTGGATGGGACTATGGTGGTGGATGGACTATGGCTGGATGGACTACTGGGTGGATGGATAATGGTTGGATGGACTATGGCTGGATGACGTGGTGGCGCTTCAGATAGGACACACTCATTCATGTTGGCTGTGCGACTTAGCAATTATGATCTTTAATACCGGGCTTAGCAGGTGGTGTGCTGCGTTTGTTGGATCAGAACAGGCACCACTGAACACCATCGAAGCAGCAGTGCAGAATGCCTTTTGGTGGTTTGCTCTTGGCTGCTCGCTATTGACTGCTCCCTGTGAATGCCAGAGTTTAGGCTGCAGTAAGACAAGAATGGCATGGCTACTGATGGGGAGTCTGAATGACAGGCGGGAGAGAAGACGGGGGATCTGGGGGGGGGGGGGGGGGGACAGTAACAATGAAGTAGTTCAGAGGATGAGACGACCAAAAATCTACGTGTAGCAAGTACTATAAAAGACTGCCCAGAACAGACAATAGACAGGTTCTTGTTTTTGAGAGCAAAAAAATGAACTAGTAAAGCGATATTACCTACAACTGTTCATAGCCTGTTGTTTCACCTCCTTTAAGCATTCATATACGTTTAATTCATTTTTAAGATCATTAGTGGATGTTAGTGTTCTAGACGTGTTGTTGTTGAATCTCATTATTGCAGAGGTACTTACAAACGCAAAATTTTCTCCCCAAACGACAGAAATATCTTGCCGGAACGTTTACAACAAGGTCAGCTGAAATACATTAGGGTTTTAGCCCACCTTCAATTAATTCGTATGTGATAGAGATGGCACCATATTAAACATTGGCTTTTATGTTCAAAACGAGGTGACTGAGGGCGGAAAATAAAACAAATTTGAAAAAAAAAACGGTATTACTTCTGTTTGGTCTTGTAATCTGTTTGTGTGCATTGTGCGGCGGAACTAATCATGTTATGTCTAAGATGTTCAAAAAAAAAGTGTGCATTTCATGATCTGTCATGAGAGGTCAATGTATGAATGTACCATTCGATTACCTGACAAAAACTTTCTAATGATGCATCTTAATTATTTAAACTATAACATTGGACTTCCTTGGGTAATTAATTGCATGTTAGATGCCATGTATGTAACGTACATTACTGGAACACTGAGTGGAACAGTGCCCAGTCCAACATAGAAATCAAACTTGCGGCTGCGACCCCACACCATTTCCTTCAGTGCCTCCATTTTCTCCCTGGAAGTGAACATCGCCAAGTGACCCCCCATCCTTCTGCAGACTTCCCTGGCCTCGGTGTGAGCGAGTGGAGCGGTTGGTCTGACCAGTACATAGCAGTGGTCGTCCACCATGAAGCCGTCGGGGCCACAGGTCTGGTGCCAACAGTGTTCTTCATCTTCTCCCCCAGAGCACTGTACTCTAAGGTTACAGGCCAGGTGGGGCTGGAAGTGGGGCCAATAAGGCACTGAGCAGTTCCACTGACCATCACTTTAGTTAAATCAACAATATTTGACATCTTTGCTGCCATTTTAGTAGTATAATCATTGTGCTTAATATTTCTATGCCCTCTTTCCCATGACTGTTGTTCGTTTTTGATTTGTACCCCCTTGACAGAAGGGCATTTACCATTGTCAATAAATGTGTGTCCGTGTCCGTAAAAGAAGTGCCCCTCTTAAACGCTTCTACATTGAGCATCTTCACATCACTCTTGCTCTCTTCCTTTTCTCAATTACTCATAGATCATCAAATCGAAAGTTCACGAAGCATACGGCAGTACAGCCAATCAAAAATCATGGAGAATTCTAGAACGTTCAAGAATAATGACACAGCACTGCCGATTAGAATACGTGGAACTGTCTGGAAGAATTTAGAACCAGCATGTTTTACAAGTCAATAAAAATGCTCTTTAAAAATTCCTTGCCCTTTCTACCTTGTTCTAGTACTTTAAAAAGACCCCCTGAATCATTGCTCGATTTGTACACGTGTCATTTGGTTTAAGAAAGAAAACGGCACAAGAAAGTGAAAACATACAAAGCAATTAACTCAAGACATGTCGATCTAATTCAACGGACGATGGTGGTAATCATGAAGGTAACACGAAGTAAAGTCGAACCGTTTGTAACGGTGTGTTTACCCTTCTCAAAAATTGTACACCAACACCACCTTCCTGTTGTCTACCTTACAACCAAGTACAACAAGCAAGCAAAAACAATTTTCAAGACAAAAAGCCACACACAGGCGCGCGCGCACGCACGCACACACACACACACACACACACACACACACACACACACACATATATATATATATATATATATATATATATATATATATATATATACATATGCGTCAGATGAAATCATATGGGGAGAGTGGCATTTTCTGGAAAGTGTTCTCTCTGGTCTGAAACGCTGGACGCCGCTCCACAAGCATAAAGGGCACAGAAGTTGATGCAGAACTTGCAAACATATGTATTGTAATAACAGTAATAGAACCTGGACCCTGATGCCTTCAATTTTCAAATACACAACGGAGCAAACTCCAGGATACGTATCAGGTAAAATACATAACTTTACAAGACGGATTTGCGTGTAAGAGGAAGGGGCCATAGGAAACGATCCTTCTCCAGTGAGTGCTGTACTAGTTTTCTTGTTCCACTGAAAAGGTGGGTCAATGGTACCAACAAGCCATCGCTGTATCGCTCTGTGAAGTACTCATCAGGCTTGCTACTGATTCCTGCTTACCTGCTGTTTGGAGGCACGTCCATACTAGCACACACACACACACACACACACACACACACACACACACACACACACCTTTCTTTCTCCCCTGCCCCCTGCATGGGCTTGCAAGTGCACGCTTCGAATCAAGGGATAAAAACACCCCACGTGTTGTAATGTAATGTAATGTAATGCTCGCTCTCTCTCTCTCTCTCTCTCTCTCTCTCTCTCTCTCTCTCTCTCTCTCTCTCTCTCTCTCTCTGGACAGGGTGGAAAAAAGTATTTATATACTTATCCTATTATCCTGGTAAAAATAAAATTTCGCTTCGTTTCGTTTCTCTCTCTCTCCTCTCTCTCTCTCTCTCTCTCTCTCTCTCTCTCCTCTCTCTCTCTCTCTCTCTCTCTCTCTCTCTCTCTCTCTCTCTCTCTCTCTCTCCTCGCTCTCTCTGTCACACGTCAATGGGACGTGACGTTCTCTAAGAGAGAGAACGAAAGTGCCTGCAGACAAGAAATTTTATGAACAAAGGAAAATCCAGTACCTTTCGCCTCTCTGAGATACTCAACAGATTCTGATTTGACAATTAACGCATGATTTATTTGGTATTTATGACTGTGTGTGAGTGGGTTTGTTTTCTTCTTCTTGCAGTGAGTGATCCCTGGGCGTGGACTGAATGTCCTTCCAGCGGCTCGCATTGTACTCATCTGTCAAGGTGGATACTGCAAAGACGAGTCCCAGGAGAGGTGCTCCACGGTATTAATGTAGGCAGGACAGCTAGAAGACTAGCAGGTCAGCAGGATAACAGGTCAACAGGATAACAGGATCACAGGATAGCAGGTCGACGGAATAACGGGATCACAGGATAGCAGGACAGCAGGATGACAGGATCACAGGATAGCAGGACAGCATGATAACATATCACAGGATAGCAGGTCGACGGGATGACAGGATCACAGGACAGCAGAATGACAGAACAGCAGGGCACCTGAAAGTTACATTGCCTTGGATAATGTCCGCCTTGTGGCAACATAGGAAACACGCCCAGGTACAATTACATCTGTATGTTAAAATAAAAATCTGTATATGTCGACATACAGACACACAAATGTGTAACTTCCCTAGTGTGGTGATTGTATGCCTAATTGTGGGTACAATGGTTATACATAGGTGCAGATGGAGATGAAACACTGGTGAAGATTGTAGAATTAGGCATCTGCTATAAGCCTCGTTGTGATCAACGTATTATAGACCAATGAGGATTCAGGATGTTCGGCGGTGCGGAAGATTCAACGCTGTGCTGCCCGTCGATCTCCAGTTATCAACAGTCCCACTTTGATAACATTTCCAGGCCTTATCTTATAAATAATACTGGCCAATTCTATATGGTGTCCGAAAACGCTGAACCCAGGTAAAAGAGCAAAGAGCAAGTTTCAGATGTGGATCTAACTGTAAGTGGAGTTTGTTTTCAATTTGTATAAATTGATTGAAAGATACCACCGTTGTTTACACTGGATACTCTCAGTCGCGTATCGATGTTCAGTTAACTTTCGATTTAATCGCAAAAGAAAAAATAATGGCAAACCCGCAGCAGTATACGGCAAACGTACCATTACCATCACAGCTGAATGTAGATAGTTGTGGACTTGCAAAAACTGGAAGAAATTCAAACGTCAGTTTGAGAACTATGCTATTACAAAATGATTGGACAGATAAGATGGGGAGTTCCAGTGTGCTGTGTTTCTCGCCACTGTCGGTGAGGATGCGATGGACATATTTGATGGGTTTCATTTGAAAATGAAAGGGACAAAAAGAACCTAGATAAAATCTTGAAAGCCTTTGATGATTTTGTGTCAGAGAGACACATGAGGCATTCGAGTCCTACAAATTTCACATGTGCCGCCAAAGAGCCGGGTGGAAGTATTGAGGCTTTTGTTGCATTCCTCAATCAGTTAGCGAAATCTTGCAGTTTTAGAACAGCACAACTGGAAGATCGCTTGATAAGAGATCAAGTACTAGTTGGAGTCAGAGAAAAAGCAGTCAGGGAGAAATTTCTCAAAGACAAAAAGCTGACTCTGGCTAGAGGCTTGGAGATAGTCAGAGCTCATGAAACTTCAAGACAGCAATCTCAATCCATAGTACAGGCCATGAAGGATCCAGTGTCAGTGCACAAGACAGCAGTCTCAATCCATTAGTACAGGCCATGAAGGATCCAGTGTCAGTGCACAAGACAGCAGTCTCAATCCATTAGTACAGGCCATGAAGGATCCAGTGTCAGTGCACAAGTCAGCAATCTCAATCCATTAGTACAGGCCATGAAGGATCCAGTGTCAGTGCACAAGTCAGCAGATTGCAGACCAGGAAGTTCAAACCAAAGAAAGATGAACAGGGGTTCAAGGAGCAGACGAATAATAAAAAGTGCTCACGCTGTGGACAAAGCCCCAAGCATGCATACAAAGACTATCCAGCCAAAGAAGCTAAATGTTATAAGTGTAAGAAAAAGGGTCATTATGCAGCTATGTGCAGGACAAAGAAAACTGTCAGACGACTGGAACAGAAGAATACCAAGAAAATGATTTTATTTTGGGCTCCATTACAACAGAGGAGGAGACGTCCAACTCCATTGGCACCATTCAAGACGATTTATGGCATGCGAAAATCATCAGGAATGGAAAGCAAGTCACATATAGAGTGGACACAGGTGCGGACGTGACAGTCGTGCCAGAAAAATGTTTTCAAAAAAAAATCCCCCTCATAAAGAAGACTGACAAGCAACTGTATGGTCCAGTAGAAAATCAACTGAAGGTTGTAGGTGTTGTGCACACTACACTGTCTACTGACAATACCTCTGCTGAATAAGATCTCTATGTCATCTCTAACTTGAAAGAGCCACTGCTGGGCAGGCCAGCCATAGAAGCCTTACACTTATTGGAGAGAGTGAATGAGATCAAGCAGGAGAATACAGTCCAGAAAGAGTCCAGAAAGAAAGTGAATTTTAAAAGGAATTTCCAGAGCTGTTCACAGGTTTGGGCAAAATGAAAACAAAGTATAAAATCAATTTGAAGGAAAATGCAAAAGCTTTTTCCATTATGGCTCCTCGACGTTTGGTATCAGAGGTAAAGTGGAAGTGGAGTTGAAAAAGATGGAAGAGGACGACATCATCCAACCTGTGACACAACCAACAGTCTGGTGCGCACCTATAGTCACAGCATCAGGATTTGTGTTGACCATACCAGACTCAATGAAGGTGTAAGAAGAGATCATCTTCTTGCTCAGCTATCAGGGGCCACTGTCTTCAGCAAGCTAGATGTTAATAGTGGATTTTTCCAGATACCTCTTGATGAAGAGTCTCAGCTGGTGACAACTTTCATTACACTATTCGGAAGATACTGCCTCAAGCGACTTCCATTTAGAATAAGTTCAGGCCCTGAAATTTTCCAAAAAGAAATGTCACACACACACTCGCAGAGATTCCTGGAGTGGTATGTGATATAGATGATGTTCTGATTACTGGGAGAGACAATGAGGAACATGACAGAGACTGAAAGAGGCAGGAGCAACTCTGAATGAAAAATGTGTTTTCTCAGTCAACAAAATCAAATTTCTTGGTCACATTATTTCAGAGAAAAGAATCGAAATTGAACCAGAATAGTGAAAGCCATTACAAAACCTACCTAAGCCACAGAATGTTCCAGAACTCCACAGATTGTTGGGCATAGTGAACCATGCTGGGAAATTTATTCCACATTTGACAGATATCACGAAGCCACTCAGAGGTCTGTTGAGAGAAGAGATTTCATGGACATGGGGCCATCAGCAGAAACAGCCTTTCAGACTATAAAGAAGCACCTAAATCAGGCTCCAGTTCTCATTTGTTACAATTCTGAGAAGCCAACTAAAGTCTTGGCTGATGCTTCGCCATATGCAATGGGTAGAGTATTGCTACAGAAAGAAGGAGAAGACTGGAAACCAGTATTTTGTGCATCCAGATCACTCAACAACACAGAGCAAAGGTACGCTCAGTAAGCTGGTGTTTGTGAAATTTTCAGATTTCTGGTTGGACTGCCAACTTTCACCATTGAAACTGATCATAAGCCTCTGCTTGCTCTTCTGAAAACTAAACACTTGGGATGAGCATCCAACGTTTTCCACATGAGAATGATGCGTTTCTCCATAGCATTGTCCATGCCACTGGAAAGAACCTTGTGACCACTGACACATTGTCTCAGGCTCCTGTCAGTGTTCTTGCAGAACAAGATCGCCTTATGGAGCTTGAGGCTCAACTTTGTGTCAATGCAGTCTTGAAGGCGTTTCCTGCAAGTGAAGGAAGACTATAAGAAATTGAGGAAAAACAGGACAAAGATTTTATCTGCAGTCAGGTCAAACAATTTTGCAAGTCACAGTGGCCGAAAAGAGCCAAGAAAGATGTATCTTTGAAACCGTACTGGACAGTACGTGATGATTTGATTGTTGAAGATGGATTGCTGCTGTTTCAGACACGCATAGTCATTCTGTCTAAACTACAAGAAGATATTTTGCAGCGCCTTCATGAAGGACACCAAGGGATTGTAAAATGCAGAACGTAGCCAGGAGCTGTGTTTGGTGGCCAGGTTTATCAAAGCAGATTGAAAACAAAATTTCAAATTGTCCCATCTGTGAAAAAGAAAGAGTTCTTCATCATAAGCCTCTACAACTGACAAAGACACCTGACTACCCTTGGCAAAGAGTTGGAATATAGATCTCTTTGAATGGAAAGGTCACTCCTATCTACTGATTGTAGACTACTTTTCCAGATGGATTGAGATTGCTCATCTGAAACAGACAACTTCTCTTGCTGTCATTGAACTCATCAAAGCTATTTTCGCTCATCAAGGCATCCCTGAAGTCATTGTATCAGATAACGGACCACAACTCAGTTTGTGGGATTTTTGTCAAGTTTGCAAAATCTTACTGCTTCACTCATTTGAAGAGCAGTCCTTTGCACTTGCAAGGGAATGGAGAAGCAGAGAGGGCTGTTCGCACCATCAAGATGCTATTGAAAAAAGTGGATGATCCATACATTGCACTGTTAAATTACAGATCAACACCTCTTCAACATGGATCAAGCCCTGCTGAACTACTGATGGACAGAAAATTGAGGAACAGAATTCCAACTCTGTCAAAATGTCATGTGCCAGATGAAAAAAATCTGAAGAAATTTCAAGATCTTGACACTCGGATAAAACAATGACAAAAAAAAGAAGACTTGATAGGCATCACCAAGCATGACCACTACCAGAACTGAGAAATGGACAACAGGTGTGGATAAAAACACCAGCAGATACAGAAGCAGTTGTAGTGTGTCCGTCACCATCAACACCGCCATCATCATCGGAAAATGCTACTAGGTCCTACATAGTGAAACGTACAAGAGGAATTCAGAGGAGAAATCAACATCATCTTCATCAGAGAAGTAATCAGCATTTGGAGGGAACACAGCACACACCACGAGCTGTATCAACACTCCTGGCACAGCGTTTTGATCAGCAGACACATGAGAACAATCTACTGTTGAAGAAAAAACTCACAACATCCTGGATTTTTCACTGACAGAAACACAGTCAGAAACAAAAATCATCACAAAAAGTTGACGACATATAAAGTGTCCACAGAAACTGAACTTATAGGACAAGAAAGCAAAACAAAACAAACGATGATAACTGTAAAATATGTTAATTGTAGTTCAACTTGAGTTTTAAGCTTTTATCAGTTTAAATTTCTGAGTGTGTTCAATTGACTCTAAAAAAAAAGAAAATAATCCACAGACACCATTTGGCCATGTGTTGTTTGATACTTTCGTTTTAGGCTCAGTGAGGGGGATGTAGAATTAGGCGTCTGCTATAAGCCTCGTTGTGATCAACGTATTATAGACCAATGAGGATTCAGGATGTTCGGGGGGTGCGGAAGATTCAACGCTCTGCTGCCCATCGGTCTCCAGTTATCAACAGTCCCACTTTGGTAACATTACCAAGCCTTATCTTATAAATAATACTGGCCAAGTCTATAAAGATGACACCTTTACAAAGATAAATTGATTCACAACTGCATGGGATCTCCAAACCTGTGATGAAGGGAAATGATCAAGTCCTTACTCATGATAATAGTCACGTTGATGACGTGAACAGAATAACATCAAAACCACGGTGATGGCGCAGGTATAACCTAGAAGAAAAGCTTTACATAATGATACTGATTATTGCATGTAGTGAATACATATATTAAAAATGGATATATCTTGTGTGGGGACCTACCTCAGAATATATCCTGCTGGCCCAACAGAGAGGCCTGGCGAGCGTGGTGTTAATCACTCGTTCCGAGGTCCTACGAAACTCTCTGTTGTAGTGTTGAGCACAGACACAGTGAGCAGGACACAGGACAGACTCGACAGATAACACGTATGTAAATGATACAGATGACTCTTCTTCCTCTTTCGATTATTTCTCCTTGGTTGACTTCACCTGGGATCTCCCAGTATGGCGTGATGGTTTGAAGGTGATGTTCGACGATGGAAAACTAAATATAAAACAGCAACTCCACGGAACGTACACAAAAACGATGTCTTGCTAAGACTGAAGAACGACGACTCCCTCGACCATTTTGGGGACTCCTAGCAACGGACCCGTATCTAGCGCATTCTGCGCACAAGCTCTTTCGGATCCAAAATTGTTTCAGATTTCATCTCTGCTTCTATGGCAAAAAAATATGTTTTTTTGCATTTCTTTGAAAATGATGAAGATTCCGAAATTTGACCAAAACTGCAATTTGTAAGGCATATCATTTGATTTATAATTTCTCATTGGTACTGATGCAATGATGCGCGTTTCAAAGATGCTGCGTAACTTTGGTTAAAGTGATGACGTTTTGTTGCTAGAGCAATGCAGAATGTGATGGCACTGGTCTATGCTTTGTTAGTGTGCGGGGTACGTGAAATAAAAAAAATAATAATAATAATAATAATCTGTTACACACACTCTCTCTCTCTCTCTCTCTCTCTCTCTCTCTCTCTCTCCTCTCTCTCTCTCTCTCTCAGATGATAATGAACTTGTAATTAAATCAGTTGCGAAATTCATCGCAGAAACATTGAAAATTAGACAGAT
This sequence comes from Conus betulinus, assembly GCA_016801955.1. Lineage (NCBI taxonomy): Eukaryota > Metazoa > Mollusca > Gastropoda > Neogastropoda > Conidae > Conus > Conus betulinus. Next base: position 26,166 of record JADBJO010023585.1, read on the forward strand.
GAAGGATAGTGACATAGTGAAATCTAAGATAATGCATTATTAGAGACATGAATGAATGTTATCGTTCATCACATGTGGAAGAAATCAGTAAGATACAATGTCATACTATGTCATACAATGTTTGATTGAGTGGATAGTCGAGTCAGTCCTAAGTTTTTTTTTCAAACCCTTACTGCATTACTCCTGTG